>JASTWP010003251.1:0-27302 GCA_030770255.1 Temnothorax ravouxi
TTGACTGTAGGGCCCCGCCGCTAAGGACTGAATCGACGGTAAACGGCGCACGGCTCTCTCTCTCTCCGAATCTCCTTTACAGATATTGTTTCTGTTAAAGAGTATCAAATAGAGATCTCAGCCGCAGAAGATCATAGATGCATTCGCCGGAAAATAATAACCTCAAAAGTTCAGCTTTAATCAGCTACGTAAAAAACCTTATGGCGCGCGAGGCGTCGTCGTTTAAAAGAGTACATTCCATCAAAATTTAATTCTCTAGAGAGCAACAGAGCTACATTTTATCCTTTTTTTAATTTTCACTCCCGATGTTATCGCGTCGCGCGACTGGTCTTTTGTGTGGATTTATGGACACTATTTTTTAAGAAGAAACGCCTTATAACCAGCTGCACGATATTTTTAGACGCAAGCAAGAAGGTGACTTATCCATTTGTCATTGCGAAAATTGTGACAGAAAAATAATTCCGAGAATATCTGCTATAATTGATATATCAATTATTTTCTACATTTCTTTATAACATATGTGTAACATTTGAAGACTATATATTAATTAATATGGCAAAAAATCAAGTATCAATTGGTTTCAATAATAAACGCTATTATCTTTTTTGATTGAAAAATGGTAATTGTTTTTATTTTTAGGATTCATAAAATTTATACTTTTCAAAAAATATTGCAGGAGTATTTTGATATACAAAAATAAATTTGAGAATATTAAAAAGAGAACATTAAATAAAAATATTAATTACATATATTGCAATTTTATTATTTAAATCTATTTTCCATAAAAAAGGTAACAAGATATTAAAGAGTTACAGCAACTGAAATAAAATTTATATACCATATATAATTACCCTGCTGATATTAAAAATATTATAGTCAATATATAATATGACTACGTTTATACGGCAGCTTATAATCCGGTTTAATAACTACCGTATACTATCCGATCCAATTTTTTTTTTTTTTTTATTATTATTATAGTAATCATTTAGACATGAGCCTTTTTTAACACTTAAACTACAACTTTTAGTATATAAATATAAAAAATTGATTCAAATTTTTTAGAGTATCAAAATAGGTTTATATTTAAATAATCGTTATAATTAAAAAAAAAAAATTTTTGGATCGCATAGTATGCAGAGTAGTTATTAAACCGGATTATAAGCAGCCGTGTAAACGTAGTCTATAACATGTTTCTGTACATGATTATAAAATCAAAGTTTCTTAAGAAAAGTATGTGATATTTTACGATATTTTCATAAGAAATTCTTGAAGATATGGGACAATCAGATACATTTAAATAAAAGGCTTAATCAAACAAGATAAGTGGTAAACAAAACAAATCAATATTTAAAAATACTATTAATGCAAAAGAACTTGGCTAGATCAAATATGTAACATCTACAATTATATTACCTACAGGGTGTATCATTTTAAGTGATTCAGCTGAATATCTCTTAAAGTAAAAGAGATTGGAAAAATTGTTTCAGACAAAAGTTGTTTGGTTCGAAGGGGGACATAAGATGGTGTCATTGGTTTGACCTTGGATGGTCGTTTAAAGCTCACATGAACGACACCTTTAATTTCTTAAATGGAAACCCCTATTTTTTAATACATATTCTTATAGCTTATGTTGAGAGCTTTCCAAAACACTATAATAAAGTATTCTTTCATTAAGAACTTTTGGAATTATAAGGCTTAAAAGTTCTAGTATTTTGACATAAAATACAAAATATCTTGTAAAACATTAAGTTTTCGGTAATATTACCTTAATACTTTTATGCACAGAATAATGAGACGAATCAATTGGTATGGAAAAAAACATGGTTTCCTTTAAGAAAAAATATGTAATTTGCAACACGCATTTGCATACTTTTTCTTAAAAGCAACTATGTCTTTTTTTCATACCAATTGATTCGTCTCATTATTCTGTGCATAAAAGTATTAAGTAACATTACCAAAAACTTAATTTTTTACAAGATATTTTGTATTTTATGTCAAAATACTAGAACTTTCAAGCCTTATAATTCCAAAAGTTCTTAATGAAAGAATACTTTATTATAACGTGTTTTGGAAAGCTCTCGACATAAGCTACAAGAATATGAATTGAAAAATAGGGGTTTTCACTTAAGAAATTAAAGGTGTCGTTCACGTGAGCTTTAAACGACCATCCAAGGTCAAACCAATGACACCATCTTATGTTCCCCTTCGAACCAAACAACTTTTGTCTGAAACAATTTTTCCAATCTCTTTTACTTTAAAAGATATTCAGCTGAATCACTTAAAATGATACACCCTGTATATTTACTATCATAATATTAATCTTTCACGCTATTTGATTTTATTTAACACATGAAACGCAGTTTACGAAAAAAATGTTATAAATGTATATATCTATATAATGTAAATTTACATTTATATTCCAAATTTAACCCGTTGTGGTCACATGGGGTCCAGTGGACCCCAGGCTAACTTTGCGTCTACGTATCTTCGAAGAGACGGTTTAGCATGGAACTTGTGGCGCCATTTGTTGTTGTTTGAAGGTACTACAATAAGTTTCAAGGCTTTTCGAAAGTCAGCGTGGCGTCAGTGCGTCTGTAGACATCGATTTGTACGGACGGTTTTTTTGGGGGGGTCCAGCAGACCCCGTGTGACCATAGTGTGGCAAAATCGGAAAAAAACGTGTGCTAAGAAATTAATTTTTTTTTTTCGTTAAAGTGTGATTGACAACGTAAGTATTAGTGCACGTACTGTCATTTTTTTTGCCACAAAATAATAGTTATAACGTTTATATAGATGTCATAGTCATCGTATAGGCATCGGTGAGATTTTAGGCAAGACCCAGAGAGCCAACTTCCGCAGAAAGAGTTGAGTTGCCGAGGCAAAAAAAGATGCGGCCTTTGCAAGCGAGAAAGCGACAGAAAGACAAAATATCAGTGCCCTTCTTGTCTACGACCCATGTGCGACGAACATCGGACGAATTTCTGCACTGATTGCGCTGGTCAAGAGTAGTTTTTTCACAGTTCCTATAAATTTTTTTTTACTTTTTTAAATGTAATTATTAATAAAATATACAGTTTTTCTCATAAAAACAGTTTTTTACTTTATTTTACACGTTCAAAGCTGACCTATTTGATTTTACGAGTTTCATGAAAATTGATAACTTCAAACTGTACAATAAATATACTTTTTTCAAAGCACGTTATAATACTATTTTTTTCTTAAAAGTATACTATTTTGAGAGTAAAACGCAAGGAAGGTTTTTTGCTCTATCTCAAAAATCGAAATTTTGATGATTATTTTTGTAAAAAAAGTCAAATTTCTCGAAAAAAAAATTTCTCGCGTTTTTTCAACATAAAAAAATTTTAAAAAGGAGAAATAAATTATTGGATTATAAAGAGGAAGTCTTAAACTAAATTCCAGTTCAAGGTTTGAGTCGATACATCAAAAAGAACGCAAATGGCAACTGTTTTTCTGCGTGGGGTCCATTGGACCCCATGTGACCACTACGTTATTTTTAGGAGGTGTGACCACAACGGGTTAAATTTAAATAACATAAGATGTCTTTTGCAATCTAGACTGCATGTGATTAATGCTATATTTATACATATAATATCGTAATTGATTTTTTTTGTAACATTAGAACATCTGTAAACGTGAACAATGCAGTAACCAGTCAATTTACCACTTTTGGATAGCAAAACATTAATTGGCTATTGTATTACTACTTTTTACGCGGCAAATGTTTCCGCGTTTTATCTGCATAAGACCTTAATCTCCTACAATTATCGATATAACAATAGCCAATATCAATTGCAAGCTACTTTATTGTCATTTGTAATCAAAATAGCGACATGACGTTTTTCAAATAATTTCATATTTCGGATTTTGCGTTGTAATATCTCTGTTCAAAGAGCTCAAAGAGGAAAAATAAAAACACTTTTGTAATATAATAGAAACCGCAGCCAATGATTAAACCTGTTACAAACTCGATCGGTTCAAATGCTATTGAGATATTGTATAAATTGTGCTCTCAAGTTGCTGTTTCGCGTAAAGATACACGATCTACCTTGCTGTTGAAAATATAAACTTGGTGTATAAACGCAATTGATTAACTAAATATTAAAAATGGGCAAATATAATATTTGAAACGAATATGGGTCAACATACAAATTATTTTACTCATTGATACATAGGAATAACATCTGGATGTGTCTTGTATACGTACGAAAACTTTACAAAAGCGAAATATGTTTCGTATAACACGAAATAAAAGGAGACGTATTCACAATATTTAAAATAAAATAGCAGAAGATTTTCAAAAATGTTATGCAGAACTTTGATCTTATTTATTGCGCATCGGCAGCCAGAAAAAATAAAACTTTTCCACTCCACTTTACTATGAGCGTCAGTTGTATTTTGCGTGTTTAACAGTAAAACGTGCGCGGAATTTTGCATTTTTGAATGCATATTTCACGCGATGCGAATATTCAGAATATCTTTTTCATATTTTTATATATATCTGTTTATGTGTATTTTTGCATATAAATTGCTATAATCTTCTTGGCATTGCATTTTGGAATGCCATGAGAATTCAAACAAGATTTCGTTTCTCATGGCAATTTTGTTGCAAATATTTTGGATAAACATTTTAACGCCGAATTTATTTTACTTTGTTTATCATAATATTTATTACAGTATAATATTTTTTATAAATAAATTTAAATAAATAATAACGATTTTGAAATATAAATAATTGTTATCAATAATGCATGAGATCTTTCTTCAATAAAAAGGAATCAGTGCTGCGAAAGTTTGGAGACGAGGTAAAACGTTATCGATAACGCGTGATTGATATTGGTATAAAAACAAATATCTAAATTTTACTGCAAGTGATTGAGTGGCAAGTATGTCATCATGTTTTGTTTACAAATGTTATATACAGAAATTCATAAAACATAATATGACGAGCGCACGCATGTAGCCAGATTCCACTTTTAATGCTCGTATCGATATGCAGCAGTATATCTGCGCATACTAGGACGTAATTTAAATGCATTAATCCTTTGAGTGGCGAACTATGATATATCGTCATATCATGCGTGCGCCTGGAGTGCCAACGTCGATTTATCGTCGTTGCTGCAACATTCGAGAGATAAACAAGATAGGCATACTTGAATTTTAAACGGGATTTTGTTAAACTCTCATTAAATGCGAATAAATCGTTAATTCTTACAGGTCACAGGCCCAAAATTATTTATAAATATAAAATCAATAAATATAAAATCAATGTTTAAATTAATATCAAGATCTATTGTACCCATAATATATGGATCTTCTTACAATTAGACTTTCACATACATCAATGACAATTATACATGTATAACTGCATTAATGGAAAACTATCTTGTATAAAGTTATACAAGATAATGGAAATAAATATTTTTTATTTCCAAACACACATATTTATACATTACGAACAAAATAACTGCGTATAAAAAAAAACGGCGCCATCCTCTATAAATATCAAATCACCCTAAGACTGCACGTGACAGACAGAAATTGTAAAATGTATAATACATATATGGCTATACTAAGTGAAAAAAACCGCATCTACACATTATTTAACTTCATTTGTGACAATTTTACGAAAATAGTTAAAAAGATTGTGTGTATTTGAGGGAATTAAAAAAATAAAAGGATCATATATAAAGTTAGAATCGCAATTATTATATCCTGAATCTTTAACATTCGTTTCTTTAAAATTACTTAAATATCATATACAGTTCTTTGCTTAGTAAAGTAATATAAATTACATAAAATATTACATTTAGATATAATAATAATAAAAATGGAGTTAGTTTAAAGTTATAGTTTTAATTATATATATAGACTTTATAAAATTAAAACTTTATATGTATAGATTTTAAAAAACCTAACTCTTTCTGTTTTTAAGTTTAAGCGAAATTAACAAATAACGAGTTAATACAATATTAACTATTAATTTCAATTTGTTTTACATTATTATCATTGTGATCACTGATCTAGAAAAAATTGTAATCCAATATTTAAACTGAAAAGAAGCGTGATATTTGCAGAACAAACTTTCGAGGGAATGTCAAGTGGATTAAACAAAAGGAAGCAGTCAATACGAATAGCGCTCGAAGCTGCAGAGGCAGCTCTACTTTACGCAGCGCCGGAATCCGCTCCGCTCCGGCTTTGACGACGCGGATGACCGGGGCACGATGGCGCGGCGTGCGCAAACAACTCACGGAAAAACATACCTATTCTGCCGAAGGGGAAACCCGGAAGGTGGTTATACTCACCGGTGCGCACCAGCACGTTGAGCAGGATGTACAGGACGAGGGTGGTGACCCGGTATCCATGTATTATGATCATCAGCCACTTCGATGCGTTGAATCCCGCCGCGTGCCATAGACCCGTGCCCTCGTGCACCATATTTTCCGGTTCGAGCCTGCCTCAAGGCCGTCGTCGGCCTTTCCCGTGTGCGTTCCTCGCGCGTCCTCATTCACCGGCACTCTGCGACCACGTAAGCACCAAAATGATGTAACACGCGTGTCATTCGGCGATATACAGTTCTCGACGTCTCGGCCCGCATCTACGGAGAACGAGAACGAGTAAGTTCAAGTCTTCGCGATGCGAGGCGAGACGACGATGTCGAGAGCTCGTTTCGCGAGAGAAACGCTAGGATATTAGTCACGCCGCTGAGGTGCTCGGAAATTCCTGACGCGACTTTTACCGTTGCTCTCTTGTCGCGCAATTACGCCAATATATAGCGTCGATTCTATCTGATCCGTGCCGCGGTATGGGTTCTAAAAGTTTTAACGGCGACGTTTTATTCGGAGAGGATAAAAAGAACATTTAAGAAGTTATTTTAAGGATAAATTTCGAATTTGTATATTAGAATTATTCCAAAAAAAAAAAGATGGAAATATTACATTTGTAATAGCTGTTGAGATCTTCTTTCGCTAAATAAATATTAACATTATTTGGAGAGATGGTACAATGACACGTGCAAAACGATTAAACCATCATTTGATACGGTGCAAACATATATCGCGAAGAAAGCGACTTGTTAATTTAACAATCAAGCCATTGTGTTAACGTAACAACACATATTTCGTTGTCACAACTGTATTAATAATCGTGCGTATTGAATTAACTACATATTGATTGCATTAACTATATAATACACTCAATTAACTTGATGTTTGTTCGAGCAAGAACAATTGTGTCAGTATGTGTCGGTTTCCGAATAATTTCCTCTCGATATAACACGTTTCGAATTATAAGACATTCAATCATACAAACTCTTACTGATCAATTAATTTGTCAGTAGAAGAAATTAAAATTTACTTAAAAAATACATCTCTAAATAGGTTTTTATACTTCGTCTCTGTATTTTAATTTTTTTAGCACTGTATAATACGTCGCTATAAGTGAGAAACTATACGATCGTACATGCATTAGATTGATATACTGGAAACATATAAATCGATTAAGACTGATTTACCAATAATCAAATCTACAGGAGAACAGTAGGTATTGATCGCCCAATTCTACTTGCGGTGAATGAGAATCGATTGGAACGCATCAGGCTATTTGAGATGCGGTATAGTTCGGTGATCATCCTACCATGCTGCCGAAGGAAGCCGATAGTGCCTATTAATGTGAGTAAACAGGTTCGTCGATCTCGAAATTTCTCGATTCCGTCGCGAGATATTAGATAAGTTCTCCGAATAATTTCTGTCAATGTCGAAAACGTCTACCGTCTACACTCTACAGATACCCATATATATATATCAACTCGATCAACAAATCTGAATTTTCATCCGGATTAAAACAAATTTTTCAATAAAATCAATGAAGATTTAAAATAATTTATATTTTTATTATACATATATCTGTAAAATATAGAAGCGAATTTACCGTAAATTTTGTGAATAATTATAGCGTAATTAATTATTATTTCAACAATTATATTCTAAAACTAAAGCAAGTAAAGATTTTATGACAGATATTTTTCTTCTTATTTTTATCTTACTTCTTTGTGCACATATCTCATATTTTTTATTTAAATTATTTTTCACATATTAAGAATATTTAGAAATTCTCTAAATAATTTCAGAAGGATAAATTAAACTCATAATCAAATTAACAAAATACGTAAATAAATAAATAAAGTAAATAATTTTAGAAGAATTTTTAGGAATAGCTGCAATAAAGTAATTCAATTTTAGAAACCAACTTGAAACTTCTCAATAAAAACATCATGGACGCTAATAAGTAGTTATTGTTAACTTAATACCACGTAAACCAGTTCAATGTATTGCGTCTTTTATGCATTAGGGAAATACGTAAACTGAGTTCCGAGTTGTTACAAAAGCTCCAAAGTTTTCTCCTCGTAGAACAAAAGATATCAGGACTCGTTTGCGTAAGAGAGTCCTGTCTAGAACGCGTCACCTCAACGTGCGAGGATCTTCACCTAAGTCTTCTCTCGCACGCTGCCTATCTCCTGTCGACTAATGCTCTATCAACGTGCAACAGTGTATGTAAGAACCAAATTAAGGAAACCGAAGTTATGTAGATTGCCAACGAGAAAGGATTCTATAGGAAAAAAATCATTCACACGTCGGTGGTGTTTCATTGGACGTTGAATACTGATAAGGTACTTTTATCCGACGTTGTTGATACATCGCTAATATCTTAATTTAAAATTTTATCTCTTTGAAACGAGGAAAGGTTCATTTCTTTAAGAGCTCCTTTCAACGTTCCTTGCCGCGGAGAATCTTTCAGCGTATCCTTTCTACGGGTATTTCCTCCGTCGGAAACATGCAGGCAGGAACATCCGCGCGTAGGATTCTGCCACCGGCAGAGAGCGAACGCTTGTTCAGTAATTAACCGCTATTTCCGGAAATAAATCGAATTTTTCTTTTTTTTACGAGTTATTTATATAACGTTGTTGTAGTTCCAGCGGCTTAGATGAGGAGGAAATTAATATTAAATCCGAGAAAGAGAAAGAAACGAGAGAAAGAAACGTTCCTCACAAGTTTCCGCTCCGACGCTTTTTTCCGCCCCGCGGCGGCCGTCTATCGGCGTCACGTAGAACGACCTTCTACCAACGTAATTACTCGAAGACCACCGTCGCACCGGGCAACGTGACAACGTACCAGCAGCGCCCCGAACATCAAAGTTCTCCTCTCTCGAATCCGGCTGCTAATTTCGAATGCGAAACGTCGAATGAAAGGGTCGGGCGAGCGTTTTGCAGCGGCGCGGCGCTTCTATTCTGATGACCGAGCAAATCACGTGCGAGCTAACGTTACATCTTGCAAACCTCTGTTCTCGTATTCCGCTCCCACTTGAGCGTTATTCCGGTCGGCTTTTACCGGAGGTTAAAAACATTATCGTGCCTTTAGCGAGATTTCCCCTGCGTTCCCTGCTTCTTCATTATTGGTCCGTCGCTCTTTTCTTAATATTGGATTATACTCTTTAAAAGCCGAAGAATGAAATGCAAGTGTAACAAAAAGTGAAAATTGAGCCTGTGCATTTCGAGTGATTCGCCACTCTAAGAAAGAGTAAAATTGCGCTCTATAAGTTGGAGTGAAGTCGCACTCCATTTGAGTGAAAGGGTATTACACTCTTTTCGAGTGCAATAGATCAGCGTCCATAGGAGTGTCACTCTAGAATTAAGAGTAGAATAAGAGTTAGGGCACCGTTATAGCTTTGTCTCACTCCCACTAACTTCTTGGCAAATCAATAAAAAATTGTCACCACATTGGCTTAATTCTTATTATAGGAACTTTAGAAAATTTCATTTTGTTAGAGTCATTTATCAGACGATCTTCAGTGACTCGTAATTCACTGTAGCTTTAGAGTGAGATCGTATCACTCCGGTAGAATAGTCGCTCTAAAAATTTGAATGAAAAAATTTACTCCTACCTTATGAGTGCCCGCATTTACTCAAATTATAGTGACAATCCTTTTTGAAGTGACTATCGCAATCACTTGAATATATATTAGTGGCGAAATCACTCTATGAGATTTTAAGAGTATGTTTTCAAATCAATTTTTCTATCTTGCCAGCTTTGTTTTTGTGGAAGTAAACGCGAATAAGGAACGGCAACGTCTAACAAGCCATGACAAAGCCAAAGTTCTTGTTTACCAAGGTACTATGACAAGCCTGAGCAAGTCCTGCCGCCCAACCAAACGCCGGCAAGTCGGCGACGTATGCGTTTGATGTCAAGTAAATAGTCCCCAGCAGCTGACTTGACTCGAGTATTGCGTGTTCAATGTAAACTTGGCCTAGAATACGAGCCGAAAAGATATTCAGTCGAAGAGATAGTGTCAACTTCGTCAGCTTGAAACTCTCGGTACGAATTCTCGTAGGTGTACTTAGCTATGTAAGATCGACTGCGTACGTCGAACACTGTGTAACTTCAACGTTCAACTTTCTTCATATCTTCAAGTTCAACAAGTTCATCGACACACATCGGATCCAACCATTCTCTCACCCGGGAGGAACTTGAGAATCGACCTAGGAAAGGCAGATGTTCCATTTTCCACAGATCCGGGGGATATTTCTGGAAAATACCTCCTCGCGGATTAACAGCTACGCGATCATGATATCTCACCCGAGATGCGCGCGATATTAACTTCGTCACCTTCGGCGCAATAATAGCTTCATCATCTAAAGCGCCGTCTAAACGGCGCGTTAACGATCTGGCGGGTGCTTTCGGAGCTCGTCTTATCCCGACACTCGCGCGGCGGCGGACGATACGGTGTCCAAACTGGCGCAATGACCATAATCGTAAGACTTTCCGGCGGGCGTACCAGCTGGCGCGCGCGGTCTACAAGACCGCTTTCTCGTTTCGGGAAACGTGGGAAAGCGGCGGGCGCTTCTATGATCTCGCCCATTTCGCCGACTACTTCGATAAGTTCCCGCGCGCTTTGCATTTGCAACCGGATCTCGGTCGCTCGTTACAACACAGCGCGCGAGCCCGTCTTCGAGAGTGTAGACACTTCCGCGAGCCGGGAAAGAAACTTCGGGGTTTCGCTCCGTCGCTCCGCCTCTTTGCCGCGTGTATTTCTCACGGCGCGCGGGAGATAACGGAGCAGACGTCGGTTGAGGAGGGGGAGGGTTGTAACCCCCCCACAAACGTTCGTTCGTGACCCAGAAGCTTTCCAGCGTGTGCCGGAGCGATGCACCAGCGTGCATCCTCAAGCCGTCGCCGGTGCCGCAGTGTACGGATGCCGTGCGTGCGGATCTTCCATTTGGCAGCTCGCATTCACCCTGGCATCCCCGGCCATCCTGGAAGCGGGAACTTTGATGTCTCGCTTCGAGGAGCAACATCGTTACTGAGTAAAGAGTTGAAGAAATGCGGTGCGCCGCGCGGTGCACCGCAGTGTGCCATGACTCGAGATTCCCGTAAGAAAGAATGTTTTAGGGGAGTTCGAATAAAGAAGTAATACGGGGAGCGAAAACGACGAATGGAAAGAGGATTTTTAAGGCTCTTTGAAGTATTCATATTTCTTGTCTCGCGACAGTTTAAGGAGAATGATAGTTGGCTTACCGCGCGCTTTCAAGATCTTTCTGAGAAACTATGAGCATTTGTATATGAAAGTATGAAAATACACGATAACTTATAATTTATAGAATAATTGAAGAGATAATTTGTCTAATCATTTCGTCAACGTAAGAATTTATAAAATTCAATTATATAACGGCGTTTTTCATGAAATACGAAATCTCAAACACGTACTCCGTTTATGCGGTATCATGCGACTCGGCGCCGGAGCTTCAAATTCGTGTCACGTGAGGTCCGAAAGGCGGAAACTTTAACGTCGCACTGTGTGACGTACACTTTCGTGATACGGAAAATCAAAAAGAAAAAAGACGAGTTTCAAGACACGTCACTAACATTCCAATAAAAGTTATAAAATATCACGATAGTGTTCTAAAGGAAAATACAGAATTAAATGCGTGAAGAATTTAATTTAAAAAAAAAACGCGTAAGAATTAACCAATAAACTAACCATAAACATATGTTTTCATTATTTGAAAACACGAAAACAGTTACACTTGTCGCAGTTTATGGATACTTGTAACGAATAATAGATCACGTACCATCACACTTGCGAACTTTTAAATGTGATAAGTTAAAAAACAGTAATAATATGATAGAAAATATATATTTGAACATTGTTATAAATTTTAATATTCCTCGTATAATCGTGTACATAAATATATAAAATTCTATTTATTTATTTAATTATTTAATTCGTGTATTTAAATATTTAATTTATTTTATTTTATTTAATTACTAAATATATTAATTAGAAAACTAGCATGTGATTAAAAAATATAGATTTATATGAGGATGTAAATAAGTTCTTACAAGATGAATGGCATCTTGTCAATAAGCAAAACTGTATCTCAGATCTGACAACTGATTCGCTTTACAATTTTAAGAAAGTTCCCGAAGTTTACAGCAATTGTTCTCAAACTTTTTATATCCACATCATAATATTGTTTGCGCGGAATCACGGATCGTTGTTGAAAAAGAAAGAATAACTATTTTGCGCATACTATGTCTACACATACACATACATCGTACTAGGGAAACCCGAGGCATAATGGGAACGCTTAGGTTTAAACAAGTTTAAAACATATTAAAAATAAATAATGCACTTAATCTTGCACCAAAATATTCTTTGAAATATCCACAAGAAAAACACAAAAAATATCCACAAGAAGTTTTTCTGCGAAAGAATAGTTTTAAAAAACGAAACTATTATTTTATTGAATTTTCCTCATTATGCGGGGCATAATGGATACCTCACAAAACTTGTTTATTAATGGTCAAACCTTCTTAAAATTGATTTATTCGAACACACAATATATGTAGAAATGTATTATTACACTTTTAATTAATAATAATTGTTTATTAATAACACTTCTTATTACATTATAAATTTTTCTTATTAAAATATAAATCAAAATCAAAATTTGATTTCATAATCTTTATCATCGATATTGTGCAACATAACATAGGTATTTACTGATACCGTGAAAAAAAATAAAACATTTTAAGAACACAAGGCATTTATACCCCGTGGTCTAATGCCCCGTTGTGCTCCGAAATGTATAAATCTGCTTTAGGTAATATAAATCATCGATACTTACACAGATACTTTACTAAATTAACAAGAAAAGATCGTTTAATAACGTAAATGTACTTACAGTAATAAAAAGTAGAATTTTATCATTGTTTATCTTATGCAAATGCATCAAAGAAATTGCAACTCGCGGAGAACACAGCAAACGCATTAAGCAATTTGTCGCATCCTTTAGCTAAAAATAATATAAAAACTGATAACAGCACGCGGTTAGAGACATCTGAGTAATAATTTCAAAACATTTATACATGGCAGCATCTCCGTAAAAAGATAACGACCATATCTCATTATGTCCCAGATTCCCCTATGCATTGAACAATTAACATTTTAGTCAATTTTCTTTTATCTATGATAAAATACATGCGCTCCAATTTGATACTGAAACTTTTTACAAATTTGATACTGAACTCTTTATTCCCGAAAACACATAAATTTTTTTAAACAGGTAGAGGTCAGCAGTCATTTTGAATTAGCTTGCGAAAACTTCAGGAAGCCTAAAATGCAAGTTGTCCTTTCATTTTCCTCAAATTTACTCCGCGTCGGGAAATTCGTGACGACATCTCGCATATCTACCAACGATTATCTATATAGAAGGTTGCATTCCGTAGTTTGCAAGGTCTCATGTTTCTCATAATATTCACGCCGAGGTTACGCCACTCTGGAATGTCCCAAAGACATTCATCCGTAACATCAGAAAGACAGACAGCGACGTCGGGCAAGAAAGCGCTTACGGGATGCCATTAGCTCTGTCACACCTAGAACATTTCCTTGCAAAGGCATGATATTAACTACGTGATCCAACTGTCAACGCCTGTCTTTGTTACGGTAAGTCACCGCGACTCCGCGGTAGCATCGATAGTCGTTTATATTTTCGTGCCGCGAGCGAACTGTGACACCGAGTCATCGCAATAGAGGGGAGAGAGAGAGAGAGAGAGAGAGAGAGAGAGAGAGAGAACGCGTTTTAAGAACGTAAACATCGCGACTATTGCGAGAGACTCAAAGCAAACAGTCATGTGGTTTGCATAACGTGAGCCGCGTTGCGTTATTCTAACTTGGCAGTAGGATAACAGTGTGAACGAAGACACGTACAACAACGCGTAACTCAGAAGGAAACAAACGTCGCTGGAGGGATGCAACGATGCTTAATAGGCAAATCTTTCGGGAGAATAGAAGCCACACCGTGGAGGATTACAATTCCCGTCCGTATCCTTTTCCGAAATACGTGTAAACGAAATGAATAATTTGTAACGACGTGTTTTACTTCGTTATTTAGACTGCACACCTTTGTGCGAGGCATATATAGACTCGCGCGGAACTTTTCGTCGTCATTCGACGAGATCTCTGAAAGTTAAACTTCCGCTTTCGACAAGGGGGGCTATATAGGGGAGCTTTTGAGGAGTAGTCGCTCGATTCCGACGCGAGTAGATACTCAAGCGAGTTACCGAGAGTCAACTATGCGTTGACAATCACGTAATTAATATTAATTCTCGCTCATTACTCAACACACCGCCATCACACGGATGTGCCTGAGTAAAGTGCAGCAGCGTCTGTCGGAATATTACAAGAGGCACGAAGCGCTTTGGGTCATGGAACTTCTTCTTCTTCTCCAGGCTGCGTCAAAGTTTCTCCTCTCATGGAAGTACGGAAGACGCAAACTCGAAGATCCACGTGGACCTCTCCTCCCGGTCCCGCGGATATTGTGCAAGTTTTGGAGATATTGCGCGAGTGTGAGCACGAGTTACCAACGCTTTAGCTGAAGCCCCTTCTAGAACACGCAGTTAACGTTATGCCTTTCAGGGAGGTATCGTATGTACCTTCGAGCCTAACTTTGTCAACTGCTGTTTCAAGCACGCTCATAGATCTTTCAATTTTGATCATGGATATCTATATTTTTTGCACAAGCAAGTTATATAGTGATCTTCGAAAGAAAGCATAAACTTTTAAAAACATCCAAACTTAGAAAATATTAATTACTGACTGTTTAACATCGTAATTTATTTAATTCTTTTAATTAAAAGTATATTAATTGCAATACACATAAATGTTGATCTTAATGTGTATGTAATGCATTTAATTCCGATTATCTATAAAATACCGTTTTTTTCTTCCGGCTTAGATAGTGAATAATTTCCACATATTTCATGACAGTAAATAATACCGTCATGTTTCAACGTGTACGTCGCTCATTCTTTTGTTTGAATCGTTTGTGATCTAGCAAAAAATACGCCCGCATACATCATCCTACACTAACCAAAATGAGCCCTTTATTTCACGAGCATCTATAACCATCGCTTAGATGATAATAGACTATAAACAAATCTATATACATTAATTTCTAAATATGTGTAATTTTTTGTTGTTAAAATATATGTTTAAAGGCTGTTCTTTTATCTTAATATTTATTCTTAATCCAAAAAAGAACTCGCGTTTTTTTCAGACGGACAAAGTTGCCCGTGTAAAAATCGAGGAGAGTTCAGAGGTAAGCGCGTTTAAAGACATTTGCTACTTTTGTACGTGGGTAAAATTGCAGGTGCCATGAAAAAACATTTTCTTCCTTACTTTGTTTATATATAAAAAGGATGGCAGTATTAAGCATGCGGGCATGTGTATGCGGATAATCTGTATTTCACGAGTACAACTCGCTGTCCATATGCAAATATAGTGTTTGCAAATCTGTCATTCGTATGATAATATACCTACCATTTGTACGACAGTATTTGGGAAATTGTATTATACTAGCATAATATGTTCTCAAATTTCAGTTTTTTTAAATATAAGAAGAAAAGTTTCTACTATCGAGATAGCGAATTAATAATTTTAGGGAAGAGAACGTTTTATTAATTCGCTATCTCGATAGCAGAATTCTTTGTATGTCAAAAAATACCCATCAAAATTTTATCGTCAAAGAACGCGGTATTCACCGAGATACTGAAAAGACGATCGAAGCATCGAAACTGCAACAAGCGAGGTTCCTATAAATTGTCAAAGAAATATGTCGCCGTGCACCACTCTCAGAGAGAAGACATTGTACGAGTATCTTTATCGAGTGTCCAAGTCGCGGGCAGTTCGTGTCTTTGTGGAATTCGAGACGAGATTCGTGGATATCCCGGTCTAAGGTCTCCCTCGAATGTGCGGCTTCGGGGATTACGAGGGACTTGCTTCTTTAAGGATCCACACCGTCGCTCTTGAAATTTGAGCAAAGTGGATATAGTTCGCGGGCAATTTGGCCCCCACAGTCCGCGCTATAGCCAGGACATGCTCGGGCTGTCGTAAAATGTTGAGGGTAAGCTAGTTTTTGTTGAAAAGTCTGAGGAGTTTGGTATGTAAGGAATACGTTCCTGGAGACACGGTGCTAACTTTAAAGAGCCTCGTAAAAATATAATTGCATATCACGATTTATCGCGTATACTCCAGCAATTGTGGATCTTTCGGAAGAATTTAACGACATATATATATGTATACGTGAAGAACATTATCTTCATAAAAGCTGAATATCCGCGAGGAAACTACCGCAGTTCCATCGAACAATCGATAAGTCAGCATTTATTCGCAATATTATGCAAAATTTACATTTCCACAATATAGTACTGATCAAAATGTCGTTCTAAGATAAAAGAAAAAATAGTACACGGGATATACAATACAATTAAAATATGAACAGAAATTTTTGCATTGTCCATGAAAATAAATTTACAAAGAAAATGAGTAGTCTAGATCAGAATTTGAATTGTAATGTAATTATATTTGAAAAAAGTATTCTTATTATACTCTCTTATAATAAGTATTGTCTAACACCGTCAAAATTCATCTCTTAATAGGTATTCAGCTCCAACGTTAACCTAATATACCCAGTCAATATACTCTTATTATTATGCATGTAATATAATAATCCCATTCTATAATATCCTTTAAAGGATGGGCATTACTTACACATTAATTTTATAAAAGGAGCTTTTCGCAGGGAAAGGAATAAAACGCTTCCATTTAATTAGCGCGTTCGTATAAGCTTTCGAAAAATCTCGGAGCTCCCACGCGGAAGAGGGAGGAAAGCTTTCAAAGCTATTTTCTCTTAACGACTTTACGATGTCAAACAATGATAAGAGAAACAATATGAGATGATGCGTTAGAAACATTTCAATATTTGAAAGGAAATCTTCTTTGTGACGTTTCACAATCCTTTTTCCAACAATCCCTACAATGCGACTCTTTTATATCTTTTGTATTATATCATAGAACGGAATCATAGAAACATAATTTATAAAAAGAAGCAACGGCAACTGTGTAATAAGAATAGCAATAATACTTACACGATTAGGTTTGCGTATATTATTCACGGAAATTGTTAAACTTAATTTAGGTTAATGAGGCGCAGGAGAGCGAAAACTCCGAATTAACTGAAATTTGACAGCGTTAAAACTGTGGTAAATTTTATCTCGCAGTGGCGCGATGCGAGATAAGCGCCGGAAAAAAAACACGCGAAACATTTCTACCTTGTGCAATCGCGGATTGTAACACTTCCCTCTCGGAAACTGCGCCATTGTTACGCGAAATCGATAATGACATACGCTGATCAATCAGGGACTTGAATAGCCGGGCGGCGTGCGTTACGTATCACGGTACGAGAAACGCGCTTTGCAATCTAGCTTGCCGTTTGCTCGCCGCGCAGCACTCTCTCTCGCGCTGATTTAAGCGAGAGAGAAAAACGATGGGGGTGGTACTCGCGCGCGGAGTATTTTCCGATACGTGTTAATCATTCCGAGAGACGTCTCGATCTCAACGGCCGGCGGGCGCGGCATATCCTTGAAAGGAAGGCTAGCTCCGTTACGGCAAGTGGATGGGCTTTTCGTATCTCTATTACGGGCGAGCGTTAAGCTCCGGAAGACGAGCACCGAGCTCCGATGCGCGGTGCAAACTTTAACGAGCGACCTAGGTATTCTGTATAAGGGAGCGCGCAATAAAGAAAAAAAAATGAGGCGGAACGGATGCGACCGTCGCGTCGTCGTCGTTATGGCAGTGGCGACAGTACCAGCCAGCGCAGCAGCCAGCAGCAGCAGCAGCCACCACTGAAAGTAACGACATGGCACGGATATACATGGCAGATCAAGCGTAGCGGCCGCTTAGATTAACCGATGGACATTTGTCCGGCAATACGGTGGATTAAGTTTCAGCCGAGGCTCCTCCCCGGAGAGCCACGCCGCCACTTTATGAATACTAATTGCTATCGGAGAAGACATTTGCCGCGAAAATTTATCGGCTTTATCGGAACCGGACGCTCCCGTCGTCATATCCCGCAGGACCTCATTGAAAAGAAATATCTCCGTGGAGATATAGAGATGTGTGTGGAACGGTCGTAATACGCAAACAAGCTCATATTATGTGGCAAATTATATGCTTATAACGTTCTTTTTCGCGCTGAAGTGGCACACGAACGTACAAAGAATTAATTGCTGACTGCAATTGCTAGATCCAAACTGGCAAGCTGCATGCAGCGCGGAAATAATGCACGCGAGGATCCCTTGTTATCACATCAGTTATGAGAGCGATACGTTACGTTCTGCTATTTCAGCCAAAAGTTACGTTAGAATCTCTCTCAGGTGTAATATACTTTCCAATTGCGTTTCCTCTTCTCTCTACTATTACTTGAATAATATCTCCAACATTTTTATAAATTCTTTCTGTTATATTTTAATTTCTAGGTCAGAAACGAATTATAGTCTCAGTTAATGTAATTACAGTTAGGCATGTAGAATTATTCGAATTAATGCTCATATTGTAGGACAAAGACTATCTAGGTTAAAAAGAAGTTAGAATGTATTCGCAAGAATACAATCATAATCGCTTATCGGTACAAGAAATTTATTTAATATATATTGATAATGAACGCGTTCAGTTCTGCTCAATTTTATTATGCAAGAAAAGTAGTTGAGACTCTTTCTCTCTCTCTCTCAACTTCTTGTTTATTTAATAAAAATTTAATAAAAGATTATATGAAAAAAAAATCCCAAAATACATATATCTGTAAAAATTCGAGAATATGATTCATGATTAATCAATTGATATTTTAAAATATTCTTTGCAATACCCTCCGAGTATGTACTCGCACGTGTATGGCATGTCGAGCGATTGAAAATGTTGAAGCTAAATTTTGATTTTTTTTCTGATAATTTGATTTTTGCGAAACATGTACGTTTTTGCGGAACTTTCGGCTCCGCATTTTTGATGCGTAATGCATCCCATACAATCATGCGTGCAAACACACGCCGAGCGCGTTTTAATAAACTGGACTCCTAAATAGGTTTTTATCTTCACAGTTACGAGCGCGTTGCGGATATAGCGGCTCGCGTGAAACACGCCGTTTGCAAGTGGCTTTGCAGAAATGCGGATTTATGTTGTCAAGATCCGTGGTCTTGCAAAATATAAAAGAACAATGTGTGGGGTGAAATATTATATATATATGTGATATAAATATGTAAGTACATTATCTTCTCATATTTGCACCTAGTTTAGAAAATGTAATTGCATGAAATTGTTAAAGAAATAATCTTGTGCGCAATGTAATTTCTTTGTTGATATCATGCGTGTAACTTCCTCACGTATGTAAAAGGTTAAACGCGATAAAACTCGAAAAAAAAAATTGCGGAAGATGCTAACACAATGTGCACTCGATTGCTCTCTTCCAGCTGCCGCTTTATGCAAATTTTAAACTTTTAAATCACGTTTTCTCGGAACAAAATAAAAGATTCATTCTTTCGCAATTGTTCAACTTTTTAACTCGTTGTGCTTGTAATTTGACTAATGTGTATATTAGTTTTAATCTACAGAATAATTATATTTATGTAGTAAATGTACAGCGCAATAATTCTTTTTCTGATTTTTTTTTAAATATAGACTGTAGATGACAGCTGTTTTATAAAAAATTAAAAAGATTCTTCTTCAAAGGGGCATAATTATAAAGTTTTTTTTTACATTTTTGCATATTTAAAAAAATAAATCTTAATAAATACACAAATATATGTATATTAAATATACATATGCTTATAATTTCTTTTAATTGCAATCTTTTCTAAAAAAAAAAAAAAACGTTATTTTCGTTATAAATAGATATTTTTCTCGCTTAAAAATATTAAAAGATATTAAACTTATAAAAGTACTTTTTTACCTATTATTATTACTTGCAAATAAAATCATGAAATTTAAAACAAAGAAAGTATAGCAAAATTATAAGTTTTTTAATCAAGCATAAATAATGCTGGAAAGGTTCATAATTTGGACATTACTTTAAACTGCATGCAGCAACGTGCAAATGTTGTTGACAGTGAAAGCCATATATAATATAAAACAACACGTTTTTATGTTTCTATTCTTAATTTTATGTTTACATCCTTATGTTTATGTTATATTTTACGTTTATATTCTATTTAATGTTTATATTCTTTATAAACACATCCGTTACATAAATTAAACGACCACCCTGCACAAGAAAAAGGATGTTATTCCCCTTTCCCTCTCCCATCTCAGCGTATATATCGCTATAAAATTAAAAAGTGCACTAGAAGAATAACAATTCCGCGGTCCCGTGCATACTACGCTGATAATAGTGACAATGATGTTTTAGTGCCATTTTATCTGGCTATTTGCCACCACTTGCAAAGTAGTGCTGGTTTATTCACTAGCAAGAGGCGCTCGTAAAGCTGCTATTGTTTATTTTACTGAATTCGAGGCAAAAAGAAAAAAGACTCATGAAATACACACTTTGCTTTAGTAGGAATTTTAATCTTAACGGAACTTTAAAAATTACGTAAGTTTGTAACAATTGTAACTTATTACGTATATTTTTACTTAATAAATAAAAAGTAAGGTAATAATACGTTTTCTACGTATAATTACGTATAACTCTATCTCGATGCATGTAACATATGTAAACGTAACTTTAAATCGATAATCTGCATATCGGCAACAATGTCTTTAACTGATAGTATAGCGAGAAACATGTATGAAATACATTTTAAAATATTAATCAATAAAATACGCTTTCGAAACGTTATACAAATATATGTACATTACAACTTTTCAGATTTAAAAGAATTTTTTATTAAATAAACAAGAAATTTAATGTTTACTTTTGTATGAAGAGAGAGAAAGAGAATCCCCAGACAAATGCGTAATAAAATAGAATATTGGAAAACTGTATTGGAACATGTATCAATAATATATAAAATAAACTTTATTAAAAAACTTCTTGGGAGGCCAGCATTTTAGAACTGACAACGAGTTAAAATACGCTGTCCAATCCTGGCTCCGGCGTACAGACAAATTTTTTTATGCTACTGGTACCCATGCAGGTATTAATGAAACGCTGGGGCAAGTGCGTAAATGTAGCAGGGGATTATATCGAAAAATAAATGTAGTTTTTACTTTTTACTTCTATAAATGCGTTCTGTTATTTCGTACCCTTAAAAGTCCCGGTTTGACTTGAACGACTCTCGTATATCTGTACCTTAGAAGTATAGTATAAAGAATTGTATTTCCATTATTCAGAGAATACAAGGTATAAAGTTTTAAATAAGGATATTATTTTAGATATAAATAAAAGTAGTGAAACTTGATTTATTAAGTTTTTAATAAAGTAATTTAACTGACATGTTTAATAGTACAACTGCCAATAATACGCTGGTTTAAAAATTAGTAGGCACTATAAAAATTTTTAATACAATTTTGTTTAAATATTGTATCTTAGGAATTAGTGTTAATAGACACATAAGATGTTTTACCATTACACAATTTAAGCTCCTGTTATATAGAAAAATGTATTAACTCCAAAAACTGGACAAACTTTGACAAAAACTGGAGATACGATTCTTTACCTCTAAGGTATAGATTATATGTATATCCCTTCATATGATACATATATATTACATATACATGATTGTGGATCTAAATGCTGACATGTCCGATAAGTTATCAACGAATTTTGTTTCGCTTATAATTCAATCGCTTTTCGCCAATATAGCGCTCACAGCACAAGTATGCCATCTGGAAATTAGATACTCAAAGATAACAATAATTCTGCAGGGATTAATTTGACAAAAATAAATTCGGTGTTTAAAATATCATGGGGTGCGTGAGGAAATGGTTAGCGATACATGCTTCGTGGGATTCAACGCTTTGATGCAGCTTTGTAAGTGATGCTGGAGTTAATTGCTGACTGCAATTGCCAGATCCGCGCTAGTAAGCTGCATGCACGCGAAGACCCCTTGTTACCACATCATTATGAGAGTGATACGCTTTGCTATTTCGGCCAAAAGTTACTAAAATCTCTCAAATTTAATATAGATTTGAATTGTATTTTGATACTATTATTTACATATGATATCTTCAAAATTATTTTAGACGTAATTTTTTTCGTTATATTTCAATTTTTATATTAGGAACGAATTATAATTTTATCAACATAACTGAATTAAAAGGCAGAATTGCTCGAATCAATACTCGTACTGTTATAGAACGGGAATTATTTATGTTGAAAACAAGTTAAAAAGTAATTGCATTAGTATAAAACACTCGCTTATTAAAGGTCCAAAAAGATCAAAATTGCTCGGAGCGAAGTCCGAACTGTAAGAAGGATGAGGCAATATATATCTCTCAGCCAAGTTCCAATAATGTGCAAGTAGTGCGATGGGCAGTATGATGTACCATCTTTAAATCGTTTGCACCATTTGAACGCTTTATACCGCGGCTAATTGTCTCATCATCGTACTGTGCTTGAAGTCTTCTGTAAATGTCCGTCGGTTTCACGCCTTTATTTACAAGAAACTTCATAATAATTCGCTGTTCTACATATGCGTTAACATTGTTGTCCGCCATTTCGCATAACTGATTATCAATTGACCCGAGAGAAGTGCGCCGCATATCGATGATATAGGAGACACTTGCCACTTATCACTATACAAAAACTTGTGCGATCACATTCGTTTTATATCCTGCAACTAAAAGTCCCGGTTGACTTGAACGACCTTCGTGTATATAACAGTGAGCCAAAATGTGTTAATGTATTTTTAAAATTTATTAAAACAACATTAAAGGGAGACATCGTTTTTCATAGTCCTCTAATTTTTCAAAATACTTTGTCCATCTTGCCACAGACTTCTGTATGTCCTTAGAAAAAATGTTTAAGTTAGAAAACAATTTGTGTACGATTTCAACGATCTCTTAAAGCATTTCTAAGTAGACCGAAGAGATGATAATCGAAAGGGCGGGCGAGGTCGGGTCTCGGGACTGTGAAAGAGAATATTCCAATATCTCAAAATTCAGTTTTTGAAAAATGCTTTAAGAAGTCGTCGAGTTGCTTCGATCGAACGATGCAGATGGCTTGTTTCTCAAGCTAAAACTTTTTTTTTGGAGAGCATTCAAAGCATATGTGGCAAGATCAACCAAATGTGTTAAAAAGTTAAACCATATTGAAAAATGATGTACTCGTTCTTTAATGTTGTTCCAATAAATTTTTAAAATACATTGTCGATAACTTTTTTGACTCGCTCTTATATTATTATTTTTATAAACAATTTAATTTTAGTTTATATTTTGCAGTTTATAAACGTCCACTTGAAATATGTACAGAAAATTACAACAAATTTTATACGCTGTAAACGTTTTATATTCAAATATTCGGCATAATAACGTTTGCAACATTTCGGGATTACAAAGCGCCGCATCGCGTATCGCATCCGAAAGTTAAACGCGCCAGAGTCGGAACGACTAAAAGCACCTGCCTTCAAACAAAGGAATCGTGAGATTCCTCAAACGCGGTGGCCCGTAACGCAAAATTATTGGATCGATTTGTACATTGCAATACGCGAAAATTCTACGAGTCCTCCTGCCCTCGCAGAAAGCGCGCGCGAGGAAAATAAAATATCTCGTTCTCTAATCCGATAGTATCGAGTCTCTCCTCCTCGAGCGTAGCGCTTCGCATCCCACCGAAATTGTATTTCGTCGTTGCTCTACTTAAGAGTTTCAACTCGGTCTCGTGTCTCCATGCGGGCGCCTGTGTGCGAAATTGCGCTGCGGTCGCTCACGTCGATTAAAGAACCCAGCGATGCTCGGCACGAATTTAACCTTACGGCTCGGTATCAATTACCCGTGTCAATCAGCATCAAATGATTTAACATTTAATTGGCGGCTCGTGTCTGGTCAGAAGTAGCGACGAAATAAGATCGTTTTGATTAGCTTGTAACGACGCGACGATGCGTCAAATGAAGCGAATTGAATAAATTACACGATTTTTTAATATCAGTTTGACAAAATCTTATTGTAATAACTCGCTAAATTAAAATATTATGTAAAAAATTCTTGCTTTTAACCCTTTATAACTCTTGTTATCAAAAATAAAAAATATAACAACTATTTTAAATTGATTTACAACAAATAAATTTATGATTTAGAATGTTGATGGAAACTTTGCCGGTTTGTAACAGTATTGTTACACGGAGTTACAAAGGGTTAACAATGAATCTTTATTTTTTTGAATAACTTATAGCAAATTCGTCTTTCATTCCTGCAAACATTTTATCCGAGATTTAACTATTAACAAGATTTGATGTTAAACATGATAGCATATAGGAAGAAAGCGATGGAAGGTGAAGAATTTAAACACATTCTTTTAAAAAGAGATTATATCAATTTATAAAATTAATATTTGTATAATAATCGATTAATATATTAATATAATAATTAAATCGTATATAATTAAAAATTACGTTATAAAAGAAATTTAATGTTTTTAGTACTTTTACAAATAATTTGTTAAATACAAATCCTCAAATATCTAAATCGTGATTCTTCAAAGCAAAAATAATATTTGTTTGTTGCTCTAAATAAATATTAATTTTAATTTTAACATTTTATCCTCGATCGGATAGATCTATCCGTTTAATAACACATCACAACGATCAATGAGATTTATATTTTTTAAATTATACCGCGCGTTAGACACTTAGTACAAGTAAATAAATGTTAAATATTTAAAACGCGACGCAAAAATGCGCCCAACATTTAATTTAAGCATCACTCAAGCGGTTATTAAAATGTTAATATTAAAACCAGCAATGTTTTATCCACTGCTAACCGTCAAATTACACACAAATATGTATATTTGTAACAAACAAGCAATTACTAATGTAATACAAATAAAACACATAATCAAGCAATTGACTGTATTGTCATTTATTTTGTTCCATTGTCACCCATTCTTTGCACTCGCTCAGTTAATTAAAAGCTAAATTACCTAAAGAGATTAAAACTATTAAATCTTTGTCTCTCTTCAAATTTACTCGTTGAAAAACTTTCCTAATTAGCTTAAACGTTTGCAAATGACATGTTCCAAAATAACGTCGAAAACTGAAAATGTTCTTTTTCTACTAACACGCTATCAATTATGCCATATCAACTCGTAAACTGCATAATGCATGCACAAGTAATCAATTGAAAACCTGTATTCTTGGTGTCCAATATTCATTCATATTGCACGATCTCATTATACACTGGATATCGACTTGTATTATATATGTGCATAATTTGTCTCAAATGTCGCGCGCCGCGCTAACGTTTTTTTTTTTTTCTTTAATCAACGAATATTATGCAGAAGCCAGCGGACCTACATGACATATTGATGGTTCATATCAATGCGAAGTCGTGAGAAAGATTACACTCTTGTTGTATTAATACTATAATCTAGAATTAAGGTAAATGCACCTATTTGCGTCCGTGCTCCTATTTGCGTCCGAATCTGATTAAAAAATAATAAAATCAATTAATATCCACACTTATTGATTCATGAAGAATATTTATTTTTGTACTTTATATACTATTAAATTATGTGGGGAGTGAAATAAACGCAGATTGGATTACCGTCGTTAATTATCTGCGTAGGCAAGTTGGTGTTAGAGGTTAAATTGTTTATGAGCGATCACTTTGACACGAAATGGAGGAAAAGTTATGGGCTGCTCTCGCTCTCCACGATTATTTTATTTCCCGCATCGTAATTTCCACTCCTCCGATCTACGCCTTCCGCGATTTTCTCAGGCAACTAATCAGGCGGACGCAACGACGTACAATGATACCTTCGCGTAATTTTAGAATTTTCCGGTGCAATATGTAGCAATTTGTCAAAACAAAAGCTTTTTTCCATAAAGAAATATATATTTTTCAATCAATAATGATTTTTAATCAAATTGGAATAGATTATACTCGTATATTGGTCTTCTATTCTGCTATAACCCTTACACGGACGCAAATAGGTGCATTTACCTTAGTTACTACAATATTAATTGAAAACTTTTACGAAACACGATGTAAAATATTTTAAATTGAAACTTTTATCACATATGTATTATAGAATCTGAAAAATCTTTTTAATTTTTTTCAATTACTTTTCTATTAATTCATTTATACAAACATATTCTTTTAAGGAAATTATAACTTATTACTGTTTGTTACAAAATTAAATATTAGATAAAATAAGATAAAATAATAAATTATAAAAACATGTATTTAAAAAATTATAAAAGTAAAGAGATCTTAATAAAACATATTTTTCATAAAAATATGTATTTAACAAACTCAGTAAATAAAGTAATTAAAAATAAATGTTGTGTAATAAGTTTCGACAATTGTAAACTGAATATATTTTAAATTAGTTGCATGAGGTCCAGTACTAGTATATTGTGCACCAAGGGGCGAAAGTAGCGTTTTTCAGACGAGTGTGAAGTTTGCAAATCACACGAGTCTGAAAAAGCTTTCGCCCCGAGGTGCACACGATATTTTTCACAATACCTTTACGGAAAGTTCGACTTCCATGCCTGGAGAGAGGCGAGAATGATCAATTTCAAGCCAGGGCTTACTTTCCGCCCGCTAAACGGGGAGGAAAGTGGTTACTTTCCACCCGCTATGCCGCCCTGGCGTAAAATTGGCCGCTTTCGCCCCTCTCTACAAGCATGGAAAGTCGAACTTTCCATGCTTGTAGAGAGGGGCGAAAGCGGCCAATTTTACGCCAGGGCGGCATAGCGGGTGGAAAGTAACCACTTTCCTCCCCGTTTAGCGGGCGGAAAGTA
>JASTWP010003252.1:0-27294 GCA_030770255.1 Temnothorax ravouxi
ACATCGACACGGGCCTACGATTGTTGGACCGATATATCTAACGACCTAAATGATCTATGTCTACTCTTTTTGTTATTTTAGTAGTTTTAATAGACATGAACAAATATTTCCTTTAGGATATAAACTTTAGGCATTTGAATGTTATTCAATTAGTGTTGATTAAATTATTCTAATGGATTAGTTTTAATGTTTTTAGCGATACTACTAATTCATTAAATCGCGGGGATACATGGGGTCGGCCTGAATCGATCTATATACTGTTCGGAAGAGACCGTCGAACGCGCGATCGCAGGAGGCTGCGGACTTTTTACACAACCGTGTATTTATGTATAGGAGGATTTAGACTTTACCGAACTTCGTAGATTATGCTAACGAGCTTCTGTTCCGATGTCCATGGCATCTTAACGAGCCTCGCCGCATTATAAGTTCCGCAGGAAAGTTCGGACTTCGTTTAGAACCGAGACACCGTTTTGCTCGAAACGTCACACTTACCACTGTTCCTGTCGTCGCGCCATTAAGAGACATTATTCCGGCGTTATCGCGCCATCCACTGGCACAGGTATCGTTATATCTGCGCGCTTCAAAACTTTTCCGCCGTTAAACAGGTTGATTCGGGCTCGGCTACTGTGAAGATCCTTGTCGTGCCGCGTAACATGCCATTCAGACCGGTCGGAAGTTTTGAAGACACTGGAACGCGGTGATACGCTCCGATCGACGAACGTAGCCAGAAATGGAGGCGAGATACTCATACACGAATGTGTTACGCGATAAGATCGGAACGAGAGAGTTCTGGTACAGATCCTATCGGTTCTCTCGCCATCGAGCTATCTCTTTTCCGTATTTTCGTAAAATGTCTGATTTTCTGGCAGTCGCGCTTACTTAGCATCGCAAAAAAGAGATTTTATTGTTGCTTATTGTTTACAAGCAGAATTATCTCAGTTAGATACTGAAGTCTTCACATAACGTTTACCAATTTATGATTACATATTTAGCACTTTGTTGTATCTGCCATTTGTGTAATGAACGAAATTACATAAGCTGCGCTACGCGCGGCTGGCGTCAAAGGTTTTCCGCCTCGCCGCGAGTAAACCGGCGTTTGCTGTGCACTTTTTAAAGTAAACTTTTCGCGGCGTCAACAGCTGTCGAGAAGTCCCAGTGCGAAGTAATGAATTTCGCGAAGACAGCCCGACTTCGGCTCTTAAGCGAGCGAGGGTCGGCAATAAATCTCGCAGGACTGCCCGGCATGCATCCAACAAATCTCGGCGGCGCGGCGCACGGCAAGATTTTCCCTGCCGGCAATTCGAAAAGTGGAGTCGCGAAAAAAGCTCTCACACTCTTTTTCTCTCTTCGCGCACTCCCGAGACTCCGCACTCAATAAACCCGGATCGTACGGACGCAATTCTCTTTCCGTTTCGCTGACCGCACTCTTGAAATCCACCCTTTTTCAAATTTTTACTCTGGAGAGAGACGTACTCGGTTAGAAATAATTTTCCGACGTTAGAGAACTGTATCGTGGATATTGCTCCGACAATGAATTCTTTCGATGCAACAATTTTGGCCTCACATAGCTGATGCATGTTCGGAAAGTTTTAGAAAATTCCTACTGCATCGGTACATGCCATCTACGCTTCGGTCATGCGTCATGAATTTGATTAATAAATGAAAATTATACATTTACATGTATGTATATCTATGATCACGTTATATCATAACAATTATATTGATATATCGACGATTTTTAGATTTAATATATCCCTTTAAACCCGATATGGAAATATATATAATGTACATATATAACTTGGATTTGGATTTATTCTTTTTGATTTATATAATGGCTATGCATTTTAAAACAAAACTTTGAAGCAGATAACACTGTATTATTGCGTAACTGCTTTTAACAAACAGTAATAAACAAGCATTTGGCTGTCATATTAAAATGACTGACGTCAAAGCGTAGCAATTATTGGTAAAAAATATAATATCTTAACAAAAGAAGTATCATATTTACCCGAGATATGATTTCAACAAGTGCGTTTAAAATCAATTTATCTATCTCGACAAATAATATGTGAAATTAATTTATATATAAAATTAACCTACATTGTGGTTTAATTTACGTGGATATTAGCGACGTACGCGTGTGTACGTGCATGTACAACATGTGTGTGGGCGCGTTAAACGCGTGCGGTACGCTACTGCAATTTCTATTCGGCTCAAAGAATGATCATTTTTTCGCCACCAGCCGCGCACGCAGCTGCGCGAGATCGCTATTTTTCACGGCGCGGCAGAAGATTTCCAGACGCCGCACTGTGCACTTTCATCCGGTTTTATGATGAAGAAGTATCTCGCGGCCCGGCTCGTATCGCGTTCTCATTAGAGGACATCCCACACGTAGCTAGACACGTGTTTATATCCGTTCGTGTATATCCGCGAGTTTACCACCGGCTGGTACAGCTATTAAAGTTTTTGATGGAAATAAAAAATTGACTCGATTATTCCTACATATCCCGATGTCCGCGTGAACGAACTTGTCCTGAAATTTTTGTCCCTATTTTGTACACGAGATTTACGACATGGAAATCATAAATATATAGACACTTCAGAGCTAATGGGTACTTGGGCCGTCGACGAAATGGCGAGGTGATTATAGCGAGATCGGGGTTGGAGAGCATAATCGTAGCTGAGACGGCTGCTGTGAGGCGACGAGCGACGTTCGTGGTCCCAGGTAAATCGACCGAATTGTAACCGCTGTGGGTCAGCGTCCTGACGGTGCCGTCGTTCTCTTGCTGGATTCTCGCTACTTACCACGCTCCCTCCCGCTTACGACACCTCCACGTTGCCTCCCTTCTCCCTGGCGCCGGTGCTATCTCTAATTAACCGAGAATTACCTACATTGTGTTGCCCGTGCCCGCTTTGCGACGTCGTTCTGCGCAGTCTGCCTCCAACTGTCACTTGCAATGCTAATTGTGGCGATTATTAACTGTGATATTCTGCCGTTTCATCGATAGACGCAACGCTATAACGATATGCGGGTTCGCGCTATGATTATCAAGTTCAAAATATATAGAAGCCTTTTTCTTTGTGCTAGGTAAGATATAATGGGAATTCTCTTTAATGAGAGAACCCACTTTGCGAGTATAAACTCTCGGACGAATGAGTTTAGAGTGTTCATGAATTTATCCCTTTCGACGCACGAAATCGTATGCGTAATCTCATCTGATTGGAAGCACAATAGAGGCTGCGAATCGCAATTTATCAACATTGCGTGCTGTATTAATAAATCTACGGAGTATTTTATATACAAATATCGATAAGCAAATATCAATTCATTCTTTATAATTAGTCGCAATATATTGATGGCGCATACGTAGATGTTAATTTAGTACAACTATAAAATTTGATTGATATTGCAAGTACGCGTAGGAAATTAATGAAAACGTCACTACGGCGATAACAAAATTTTCTTTTTGCTGTGTGTGTGTGTGAAATCAATACGTGTGTATACACGCATACCAGTAATACGGCAGATATCTCGACGTAATGTACGTAGTTCGACGATAAAGTATAACTGCAACTGCGTTGCGTTATAAATAACCGCGGACGGTGCCAGCGGGATGAGAGGAGTAAACATCGTATCTCTTCTTAGCGCGTAATATACCGCTTACACAGTTATAACTTGCGCATAAACGCTTCGACGGTTTTGCAATTTGTGGGGGTGAGAGTTGAGTTTAAGAGTTATATCTGCCGCGTTGTGTGTGGTGTTCCAGTTAAGTGCTGCGGGTGCACTGGAATCGCGCCGCGTAAAGGATTTAATCCTATTTCGGATCGAGTATACATTAACGGGCGCGGCTGATGTCTTCGCTCTTTATCACGCACTCGATTCTCTTTATTAAGCCGCGCTTTATCGCGTGACTTTATGCTCCGCTTTACGCGCTTAACGCGACGCGAGCTCACGTTGCGAAATAACGAGTGCGGCATATGGATTGCTGCATAAACTTGCTTGAAAAAAAAACAAAAAAACGATGAGTTAGCGGCTGTTAAAGCACACTCAACTCATTTTCGTCGAAACATTACGCCTCGTCTTTCTGACAGCTGGCAATCTTCCACGCGTGGAGCGACTGAGACGAAAACGCCATTTCTACATTGTGGTTTAATATTTCGTGAAGAGGATAAAATTTTCGCCGGTGATGTGTTAGCTTTTAATCAAAACGGGCTCAGGTGGTTCGAAGAATGTTCCGGCGGGTGGAATATTATTATGCGAGCGTACGGTGTGATATGATGTTGAGCGCATTAGCGGGAACTGCTTGCTGCCTCTCGTTAACCGTGTCCGTACTGCTCTTTATTAACGCACGCTTTACACCACCGCCGGTATTTACGAAGATTGTCCTTTCGCCTTAGTTCGAAATATTACGTAATCCCGTGTTGAGAAATGGCGAGGTGGAAATTATTTATACCAACAGCGCCATTCCGACGTACTCGAGGAATAATGCATCCGCGGCGGGGGCGTTTTTAGGTACTTGCAGAGCGCATCGTCCTGCGAATTGATATATTACGCTGAATCGTTTTACCGCCCGGGTTTTATCTACGGTAGCGCGCCGCAAAACATTTCCTGGCATTAATATAGCCCTCGAACGAAGAGTCATCTCCGATCTCGCGGCGGGCGCCAGTATATGAACCCGTATTTTTATATATAACGTTATATAATTTTCGAAGTTGTAGTGCGGTACAGAGCTTATAGATTTTATTAATCTTCAGAAGCATGAAAGAGACATTCTATAGAGAGAACGGCAAAAGAATTTATATTATTTTCTCTATTTCAGCTTGATTAACAGTCTGTATTTTCCTCGCAAATGATTTCATTTTCTTTTTTAACCCTTTGCGGTCCTGCGTCGAGTTGGACTCGACATAACGCTTTGAGGTAGCCTATCGCATTCTTTCTTCAAGCATTTGAATTGCGATTATAATCGACAAACTATTTTTTAAAATTTTTTGTTAAATTTCTTCAAGTAAGAAAATTTTTTTGATATATATTAGATCAATCTAAAGATAAGATTGAGAATTAAATACTTGATCTTCGCTAATTTGAAATAATTTAAACTGCAAAAGATTCATATGTGATAAATCTTTTCTGACTTTAATAGAATCAGAAATCAATGTGAGAAACTCTCTTCGGGATCGATCCGCACGCTCAGATTGTACTCCGTGACTCTTTTAAATGTTCTAACAAATCAACTCGCTGCTGGTGCGCGAGTTTTCGAGATTCGATATAAATCGCGCTCGTCACTCCCGGCGTGCGGATGATACGTGCGTGATTAAAGCTACCCGCGATTTCACGTGAGGGGGACCGCATTTTAGCCGTTTATCTCGACGTGTCGTTTAAAGCCGTGAAACCGGCTTAGGCGCCGCGGTGCTTTACAGTGGAAGATAAAGGGGTGCGCGTACGTGTTTTGCGTCGGTGCGGGACGTCGAGTAATCATGTCGCGCTGCTACTCTCGTCACTCTTCCTCCACTTGCGCACTCTCCCTTCTGTCGTGCGTCCTTCGTTCTGCGCATCCATTTCCCGACGTTCCCATCTCCCTGCGCGCGTTTACCACCGAGCGTCCTTCTCCCCTCCCCTTCCCTCGATTCGGGCGGCACGTCGAAAGATTATGCTTTTATCTCCGATGTCGGTCCATCCTCGGACACCGTCACAAAGGCGTAATCAGCGACGTGTTACACGCGGTAATGGGCGAAAGGAAGAAGGAAGTGACCGTCACTTTCAGGCCCGTTCCACAAAACAGCGACAAAAACGATGTCCGGCCATTATCCCAGAGTCCGGGAGACCGGGATATCGTGGATAAGCCTCAACCGTTACGTGAGTAGAGTGCTATCGTGATTTCTTGTCTATTACGCGCGCTCTTTATTCCTATTAAAGATAGGTACGCGAACCGAAGGTTTATACGCGACATGCTTTTATGTTTTCCTTTTCACGAGAAGGTAGAAACAAATAACACTATGTTGAATAGTTAAACTTAACAGACAGTAAAGTTTCTCATATGAAATTTTTCTTTGGAAATATTAGCACCACTGTTTTGTTTTTCTTTAAAAAGTAGTGCTTCCAAATGACGGTCGTGAATACAGGTCCGAAAACTCGTCCGTTTTTTTGGTGGTGGGGGTGACTCGCTTAATGAAGTCATTTTATGTAGTTGACACTATCACCACCTGGAGCGCTGGAGGTTAGAGATTTTTTAAATAACGCAAATACATATTGAATATATTGACATATAATAATCCGTTTCACCGTAAAGGTTCCTGCACAATGAAAAATATAAGGAACAAGGAACAGATATTAGCGATTAAAAATAAGAAATCAGGAATAAAGCTGGTGTAGCATTAATACACGGTTTCCAATAGGTTAAAAATCTATTGCTTGTGTTATTCCCTGTTTCTGTTGCCTGTATTTTTTCATCGTGCATCCAACTTTCTTGATTCTTTAGTCTTAATCGCTAATATCTGTTCCTTGTTCCTTATATTTTTCATTGCGGAGGCCTTAACCAATACAATATTTTTATAATAAATGTAAGATAGAAAATAGTATATGCAAAAAGCAGCGAGTTTTGTAAATAAGTTGGCTCAATCAACGTTTTAAATTAGTTTCAAATGTGGATGAGTGATAGCAAGAGATCCGCCTTGCAGTCTTACCGTTTTTAGTTCGATTCTGATTATTGTTTTTTTTTACAATTATTTTACGAAAAGTCAGATAATGTGTTATTTAATTATTAAGCATTGTAGTTATGTAAAAGGCATAGTACCTACCTCGTGACACAAGTTCCCGCGATATTTGTAAGATCAAATAAAATAATTAATCATCTCCCGTTGTACATAGAACTAATGTATTATTTCTCATATTGAGATAAATACAAAGGTAATAAATGTGAATTAATAAAAGACATGATTACTTTTTAAAATTCCACTTCCGTTTTTTTATTCACAGAGTAATTGTTTATGTTTACAATTATAATTATGTTTAAATTATAATTACATTTGTTTATCATGGAATATTATCATAAACTTAATTGTCGAAATAGTTCATTGATTTGTAAGTTTTAATAATTTTTTTTCTGCACAAATTCTTTTTTTTCTTCTCATTCTCTTGAAATGTAAACTGTCTCATTCTCATTCGAACATAATATTGGAGAGTAGAGGAAAGTACCCTATTATGAGATAAGCTCCTAATACGCGATGTTTCTGCGGGGTTTCTGCTAAACTAATGAGCCCCATCTGTTTGTTCCACCATGAACTTATTGTCCTTGGTGCAAAACCAATTTAGTGGAAAATCCATTGTTCGATCGTGCATGCACTCGTTGCGAACATCGAAATTGTGAATTCGTGTTTTGTCAAGTTCCACGGAGGTGAGTTTTTAAACCTTGTTTATTATATAATAAATAAATATTTGGCAATGAGTTCTGCATGCAGTGATAGAGTAAGGTCGTATTAATAGGAAAATACGGAATATGTTGAGTTGCTTAATTGTAAAGGTTAAATTCGGTGATCGCAAAACCGCAAGGGGAGGGGTCCTTAATATGAGATATTCAGGGTACTCCTAATATAAGAAGTGACACTGAGCATGATGAGTCAGATAATGAGTCTCTCAAACCAGGATTGAACGTCGAGTGTCCTTTTTTGCGATGCTTTGTACCAACTACCCGAAGACGAGCCTTGGGTTCAATGTATCGCATGCTCATGCTGGGCGCACAGTGGCTGTGCTGGAAATACTGGATATAAGTGGGTTTGCGATTATTGCAAATGAGCTTTTGCATCACATGTGTATTTGAGAAACATTAAATAAAGGTTTTTAATAATAATACTGCTGTATTTTGCACTTTATTAGCGATTTCTCGGGGTCTATCATATTAGAAGCACTCTTTTGCGATTTTGCCGAAAGCTCATTTTTCACATTTTTCTAATTTTCAGCAAAATTAATATTTAAATTAAATTTTACATTTCAGCATCTTAAAGCTTATTAAATTCCCTTCAAAATAACCTACTATATTTTTCAATTCTGCCCATAGACTTCCGGCAATCACACAAAATAGATATGGTATCTCATAATCGGGTACTTTCCTCCATATGACAGGAGATGTGAGGCATGCGTCTTGCACGGGAATGAAAAAGGATATGAGTCCAAAACTTCATCTATTGTTTCATCAAAGACATGGTTGCTTGTAGCATGCTTAGAAAAACAATTCTCGATAAAACGTATTAATTGAAAAAAAACTTGTGTTAGGATGAATCAGCCTTCCATTTGATTTAAGGTCGACTAATTTAGAAAGCAAACTGTGATTGTTGGGATCTTGTATTAACGCTGCACGACAATTTACACATGCACCATAGCACCGCAAAACTTGTTTGCATACGTAGCCTAGAAAATGTTAAGATAATGGTTGTAGATATTATGAAGGGAAAAAATGTGCGGAACCAATAGTCAGATAATAAAAATCCAAGATAAAAAAATGAGATTGGTTTGGGTTTCATCCTAGTTATGTGCCCATTTCGCTATATAAGTAGTTTTTTGTGTCATTAGCAGACTAACGAAGTCAAAGCAGACAAAATCAGATGAATTTCTTATTGCCTTTTGTATCGATCGCGGCGGTCTTTACAAAGTATCAAAGTTCTACGGTGTATTTTATCGTATTTTGCTTATGTAAGTGCTTATTATCCTGCATATAAAATACAAATGCATATATTCAAATTGTGACATTACCAAGATGTACCAACTACAAAACAATCTTATATTTTGGATTCAGGAAGATTCAAACTTATATTTAGGCAAAAATACAATAGTTAGAAGGGGAAGGTAGTTTGATATCTGATAAGTATCGACTATTTAAACGATAGGTGATATTTTATCAATTGTTAATTAATATAAAGCTTGTAAAATAAAAAAAATATCCAAAATGTATAGCGTACATGTATAAATCCTAAGATTAATTCAACATGAGAATTGTAGAATCGATCAGATACCAAATTTGCATGATAGCAACATACTCAAACGATTGGTTTCATATGAACAAAGAACGTGAAATGTAGAAAATAAAACTTTGCACAACTATGCAAGTAATGCATAACACACGCCTTTCAAGAAAACCCCATGCGTACAGCAACCGCAATCAAATAAGGCCGAAACAGCTTAAAAAAAGTGCAATTAATTGTGAAAAGAAGTTTTAGAAATATATTAGTTTTCACCGACTTGATCCTAAGATTTCAGTAGTACCTGCTCAATGTCAATTATTAGTAGTTAAAACAACACGTGTGCAATTTTCATAATGCTAATCTAGAATGTTTATACTTTGCATTTCTATTTATAAATCGCATATACATAATTTCACTCGACGACGATCAGAGCAAATAACTCAAAAAGCAGATTATCATGTGTGAAAGTTGTTTCTGAAGAATGCATTTTGTGTTGTTTTTTCTGTTTTTTCTTAAGGACAAATTTAGGGGCGAAAAGAATCGGGAGGTTGTTAAAGAAAAATAAACTTAACTCTCCTTGTATCGCCATCTACCTAAAATTACCAGATGCGTATATTGGCAAACCTTGTGGGTTGGCACAACTTGGGTTACGAAGAAGACTTCTTCCCGCCTTTGTCTCTCGTGCATGTTTCACCACGTCGTGTACGAAATAAATGTTGTGTGCCTGATATTGTCTGCGTTCGAGTTTAATTACCGAAAAACCCTCTTACCACAATAGGTTATGGGCCCAGAACGTTATCACTGCGCGTTGAAGTTGTATTCGCGTTCGTTTTTCGGTGATAACGCGCAAATCGGTATTTGGATACGGGAACTGTGAAGAAAATGTCCGACCCCGTGCAACAACACGTCGACGATAGCAATCGCGTTGTGGCAAGCATCCGAAAGCTAGCAAGTGATGAACAGTGGGAAACATGGAAATGGCAAATTGAACTATGTTTGAAGGAACAGTGCCTTTATCCGATCGTCGATGGCACGCGACCGTGTCCGGATGGGCCACAGGGCACCGAGGAACCGTCGGAAGCGTACCGACGCTGGCAACGAGACAATGCACGCGCAGCTCGAATAATCGGTACAACGCTTGACGAAGAAGCTGCCATTCACGTCCGCAAGAAAACTAACGCAAAGGAAATTTGGGATACGTTGGTGTCAGTATTTGAACAGTCATCTCTGCAAAGGTTATATACATTATTCGACAGCTTCTTCGAGATGTCAAAGGATGACGCTACTTCCGTTACAAAACATACATCTAGGTTAGCTAATGTGTTCGACGACATTCTCAATGAATTACATAAAGGTAATCCGAATGCCACGCTTCCGTTATCGTTGCTTCATCATCGTATTTTTAAAACGCTCGGTCCTGAGTACCAATATTATCGTTCAACTTGGTATCGCGTTCCGGAAGGTGAGCAAACGACGAAGCTACTGATTGAAAATTTGCGTTCGATTGAAAGTTCGGTCGCGTCGCATGGAACATCGCAGATGTCTGGCGCTTTCTACGCAAAATCTAAATCAAAGGATTCACAAAAGAAGCAAAATAAATCAACATCAGATTCGTCTTCGACAGAACATAAGAAAGAAAAACGTTCATGTCTATATTGCAAGAAAGTCGGACATATCATCGCCAATTGTCAAAAACGCCTGCACGCAGAGCAGAAAACTGCAACCAAAGCCAACTCTAGCAAAAATAATTCCGAAGCCGATTTGAAAAAGGACAGCAAACCAGGTACGTTCTTCGCCACTGGCCTGGCAGTCAACGCAGACTTCGTCCCTGCTGAATCCTGGATTTCGGACTCCGGTACAACGCATCATATGTCAGCGAACAAACAACATTTTGTCACGTTCGAGAAGTTCCCGATCCCGCAACGCATCCAGACAGCCGGCAAAGATTATATTCTGGCTTACGGGTCCGGTAGGATTAACGTCGAGATGCGCATAGGTAATAGGTGGTCGCCTGCTTCAATGAATGACGTCTGGTATGTACCTGAGGCTCGCCATCAACTTTTCTCCATTCGACAAGCTGTTAAATACGGAAATGACATTACGTTCGATTTCGATGGTGTGAAAATTCGATACAATGGTGAACTCGTCGCGACCGGTGAACTCGTCGGTCCCGTATACGTCATGAATATGCGCGTTCGTGCTCCGGATTCGCCCATGGAAACTAACCTAGCTTCAACCGAAGAAATACTGCAAGGATGGCACGAACGATTAGGTCATCAAGATAAACGTCATGTGCGCGATGTACTATCCCGTGTAGGTATACCGGTTAAGTGTTCTGACGCCGCGTCCTTCTGTGATGGTTGCGTTCTCGGTAAATCACATCGCAAACCGTTTCATCCGCGTCGAGATCGTCCGCAAGGCGTCGGCGAGTTGATTAACGCAGACGTAAATGGTCCGATGTCGGTCGATTCGTTCAACGGTTTTCGGTACTACGTGGTTTTCAAAGATGATTTTTCTCGTTACGTTCGTATATTTTTCATGAAAGAAAAATCAGAAGTAGCTACGCACTTAGAAACGTTTCTAAATGAATGTGATATCGCAGGACATAAAGTGAAAACTTTCCGTTCGGACTGCGGTACTGAATTTGACTGTGCTAAAGTGTTGACATTATTACAAAAGCGCGGCATCGAGTTTCGTCCTTCGTGTCCATATACGCCTGAACAAAATGGCGTCGCGGAACAATCAAACCGACACGTTGTTGAGCTGGCTCGTTCGATGCTTTCGGTCAGTGAGTTATCAAAATCCTTTTGGGCTCATGCCTGTGACACGGCAGTATTTCTGATCAACCGCACAGGAAAATCAAGTGTTCACGGTAAGGCGCCGCTCGAGTTGTGGACCGGCAAAACATTTAACAGTTTCGATTACTTGCGAATTTTCGGGTCAGAGTGCTACGTGAACATCCCAAAGAAGTTTCGCTCCAAATTCGACAACAAAGCAGATCTCGGTTACTTCGTGGGTTACGTTAACGACAAAGACGGATACAAGGTATGGGTACCGTCAAAGCATCGTATTATGAAGTCGCGCGATGTTGACTTTCGCCCAGAGAAAATATGCACAACAAACAATAAAGTCTACCTCGAATAGCGAAAATCAGTGTGAGGAGGCTAATCGAGACGGGGAAGCCCACAACATCGTTGAAGATAAGACTGAGGCATCTACCGGCGATCCCCAGGAAACCAGCAACTCGAGCTCCTATGATACCGCCGACGATTCATCTGAAGAAGATGGAATTCAGGACCAGGTTCGGCGCCCCGCACGTACAGTTCGTCCGCCTGCAAGATTTGATGACTACGAAATGGGTTATCAAGCTCATCGTTCCCAGGTGAACAGTGCCATGGCATGCTTGACAGAAGCTGTTCTCGAGGATCTCGAGCCAACCAACTTTAGCGACGCCATGAAGAGTCGCAATTCGGACAAGTGGTTGAGTGCGATGAAAGAAGAAATGAACGCTTTTGACGAAAATGACACGTGGGACCTGGTACCATTACCGCCGGGTAAGCGCGCTATTGACAATCGTTGGGTACTTCGCGTGAAATACAAACCAGACGGATCAATCGATCGGTACCGTGCTCGTCTAGTCATTCGCGGCGTATTTCAGCGTGCGGGACTTGATTACGATGAGACTTTTAGTCCGGTTGCTCGTTACGACTCCATTCGTTCCGTCATCGCGACTGCGGCTAAAGAAAATCTCGTTCTTGGCCAATTCGATGTGAGAACTGCATTTTTATATGGTAAAATTGATGCCGAGATCTACATGACTCAACCACAAGGGTTTGAAGATGGGTCCGGTCGTGTCTGCCGTCTGAAGAAATCGATATACGGTTTAAGACAATCGCCCCGTTGCTGGAACGACGAATTCAACGAATTTATGGAGAAGAATGGATTCAAACGGTCAACGGCAGATCCTTGTATCTACATTCGACGAAACGGAGCAGAAATATTGATAGTCGTAGTCTACGTTGATGATGGTCTTATCGCGGGGTCGACGCAAGAAACAATCGACTCGTTCTTGGAATTGCTAACTTCAAAGTTCAAAATTACGATAGGTTCTCTCGACTCGTTCTTGGGAATGCGAATCGAGCAACGTGAGTCTGGATTCTTCATTTCACAACGAGCATACGTTGAGAAGATTTTGCAACGTTTCGGCATGGCTGACTGCAATTCAGTAAAGACACCTGCTGACAATCAACAATTAGACAAATCGCTTGATAGTGCTCTTGACAATTCCATTCCATATCGTTCAGCAGTGGGATCTTTATTGTATTTGGCCTGCGCTTCTCGTCCAGACCTGGCATATTCAGTCTCAAAGGTTGCTCGATCAATGGCTGAACCTACTGCATCCGACTGGGTCTCCGTTAAACGCATCTTCCGGTACCTTCGTGGTACTTCTGATCTGGGTCTTCTCTACACTTCTACTGGTGATGGACTGCATGCGTATTCCGACGCTGATTTCGCAGGAGACACCAAAACACGACGATCAACGAATGGCTTCGTCTCACTTATAAATGGTACAGCAGTATCATGGACTTCTCAGTTGCAGAAATCGGTTTCTCTTTCGACTACTGAGGCCGAATTTGTTGCTGCAAGCGAGGGTGCAAAGGAATTAGTGTGGCTTAAAAGACTGTCGGCTGAAATTGGTGGAACCAAAAGTATACCTAGTCTATTCGTCGATAACGCAAGTGCAATCAAACTTATAAAGAACTACGAATTCCACAAAAGATCCAAACATATTGAAGTTCGTTATTTCTTTGTTCGCGAACTTTATCAAAAGGGTGATATTAACGTTGAGTTCGTGTGTTCTGAGGATCAATTAGGAGATATGTTTACAAAACCTTTAAGTCCTATTAAGTTTAAAGCTATGTGTTCTAAAATTGGACTTTGTATTTAATCTACAAATCTAGTTTAGTATCTCTCTTTTCTTTTTTTTTGTTAGTTAAGTTTACGGGGAAGTGTTAAAGAAAATAAACTTAACTCTCTCTGTATCGCCATCTACCTAAAATTACCAGATGCGTATATTGGCAAACCTTGTGGGTTGGCACAACTTGGGTTACGAAGAAGACTTTTTCCCGCCTTTGTCTCTCGTGCATGTTTCACCAGGTCGTGTACGAAATAAATGTTGTGTGCCTGATATTGTCTGCGTTCGAGTTTAATTATCGAAAAACCCTCTTACCACAATAGAGGTGTTATTTGTTAGTTTAGGATACCTGTTGCTTAATAAATAATGCAATCGACAACACTAGGAAAGGTGTAGTCATAGTCGTCTGCGAAAATATCTTGATCTTCGATGTCTTCGCTGTTTAAAATCTCATCCAACCTATTTCTTATTTTTTCACGGCTTTGTGTCATTTTTTAATCCGGTTTTCCGCTGATCTCTTTGAAGTCATTTACTGTAATCAGTATCTTTTGCGCAGGTTCAGATACAGTACAATTTCCTTATTTCGGCGGTTTCAAAATACTATATATCGAAAGTAATTTATATAGGTGCAGAAAGGTCGGGCAAGTCAGATGGTCATTACAACCCGCCGCTTTACGGATGGTGCCGAAAAATTTCTGAAAGAAAAAATGACCGTCAGGGGTTAAACAAGGTATTAAAGTATTATTGAGCAACTTTACCTCCAAGTTGTCCTGATTTACTTTCCCAGTTAATAGGTATTTGAACCGTAGCGTACTTTCAAATACTGACATAAGTCGATCGTAGATTGCAGCGACAAACGAAGACCTCTTGCGGTCTCCGGAGTCAAAAACTCATGCTCGTTAATTTCCCCCTTAATTTTTGCGGTCTGCCAGTCGTTGAGCCATTGTATTGAATTTTATAGAACCTAATCACGAGAACGTTTTAAATTGTATGAAGATAATAAAAACTGAAAATAGTAGCAAAGACCTTAAACAGAAAGTCTATGAATTCAAGCAAGTCTATGAAGTCAAACTGTGGACGCTATTTATCAGTTAAATGACACAATTGACGGTCAATATTTACTTAATAAAAACTAAATTCTCGTTTATGGGAACGTAAAATTTTACATCGAACAAAAACAATTATATAATTTTAGTTGCCTATTGAGTGCGCAAAAGTCATGACAAAACTGAGAACTACATTGGTTGGTGTGATAGAACGTTTACCTGGAAATCGTGAGAATTCGAAGTAACCCCTTGGTTTGGAACTTTCCGATTTAGAGCGTCGAACATGTCGTTCACTCGCTTACAAAACTCAATAGTCGCTTCACAGCCTTCTAATCCTTGACACTTTTGAGATACGTAAAACTGAAGCCCATTCGCCACTGAATTGCTGAATATCTGATAGAAAATAATTTAAAAAATGTATACCAATAAATTATTCGAATACATAAATTATTCGAATCGTATTATTTGCACCTGTGTTGCAAGCTTAACACGCATTTTAGCAGTGTTATCCAATTCTACGTGTCTTAAAGTTAGCCGAGGACGTGCTCAAGCGTTTCCTAATTGGTTACTGTCCAATTTGTGTAGAGTTTTAAAATATTCCTACTTGATCGGATCATCCCTTGCGTTTATCTACAATAAAATATACGTGCAAAACGAGACATATACCCTGGCGAAAATTAAGAAGCTTTATAAAGCGTTGACAACCGTTCAATGAGGATTTTTTGAGAGTTTATACGCTTTCAAACTTTATAAGAAGCGCTTACACAACGCCGTTGGATTTTGAACGCTTCCAGAACGCTTATAAAACGCTGTATATAACGTTTCATGAAAGTTCTGAAATGCTGAGGCAACGCTTTTCAGAGAACGCTCAGTAAACGCTGCGTGCAGAGAGTTTGCTGTCAGATTTTTCAAACGTTTAGCAAACGCTTTTCCCAACGCCGTAAGACAAGCGTTTTTACTCCGTTCAGCAAACGCTCTTCCGATGGCGAATTGTAGAGGCGCAGTAAACGTTTTGTAAGGCGTTAACGCAAACGGCTTGGAGACGCCCAAGAAACGCTTTTTCCGACTCCGTAACACAAGCGTTTTCCCCCCGTTCAGCAAACGTTCTTCTAACAATGCCGCTAGGCGGCGCATCTTTCTCGCATTTAAAATACATCCAGCTGCGTATATAAGCAGACCCCCTGCGAGGCGAAAAGCAGATTTTAACATTTAACGCTCTTTACGCCGTTTCTTCTAACGACAAGAGTAAACACCCGTTAAGCTCAATAGAGGCTGCACGCAGTTTCCAATGATGAAAGCAAACGCTTTCAACTTATTAAACGCTACAGAGGATCTCTAAATGTTTTAAAGAACTCTCAGCAAACATCATACGTCATGTAAACGCTGTGCAAACTCTCAAAAACGCTATATACAAACGCCTTTCAAACGCTGCAGCGTTGCAATTTCTGCTCTACGAACTCTCTACTGACCGTTTCTAAACTCTCAACGAACTTCCGCAAACGCTCATGTAAACGCTGTGCAAACTCTCAAAAACGCTATATTCAAACGCCTTTCAAACGTTGCAGCGTTGCAATTTCCGCTCTACGAACTCTCTACTGACCGTTTCTAAACTCTCAACAAACTTCCGCAAACGCTCACGTAAACATCAAACAAACGTTTATGAAACTTCTCATTTTCGCCAGGGTAGTAGTAAGAATTATATCAATGTAGTAATATAAATTCATATACATACTCTTAGTATTTTTTTATTGTATAAACGATTTCTGGCATTCTTCACAAGATGAGGAACATCAGAGAATATAAACATGCGGCGATCATTATCCGAGGGATGAGTAAACCATATCTGAGTCTCATTGATTGAGCTTTTTATGCCCAGAATTTTTCCCATCTTCGTATTTGTCGCAGCTCCATCGGAAACAATTCCATGCACTATGGCCCCAGATTCCTCCAACAAAACGATTGCTTTGATGGCTAGTTTTGCTAATTCGTCGCCCTTCACGGGATTTTTTGATGCAAAGACTGCCACTGGCTGTGTGTAGGTGTCTGCAAGTGGTTGAAACATTAACACAAGTCCGTGAGTCGCTTGATCTTCTATACTCGTCGCTTGGGGCCCATCACCAAAATCAACTAATCCTGTATAGATAAGGTTTTTCGAGCATACGGAAATTAATTTTCGGAGATTAATCTCATTGCGCAATAATACTCCGTGGCGTTGCATCGGTTTTTTTGAAAGCAAAACTTTTTTTTAGCAGTTTGAAAAAATTGCTATTAAAGCCACATTTTGTGTTAATCATTGTAAAATAATTTCGAATAGTTCGGGTACACGGTAATGGGATAACGTTGTTTTTTTCGTAAAAATTCGTAATATCCATGTGAACGTATGTTCATTAACATACAGAGCATTATCCATTCTTCTGAATATCGGTGACTTCTCTTTTGTGCTTTCGCTGAAGTTATTATTTATTTCTTTCAACGTATTTCGCTGTGTTGTTGGTATATTCAAAGAAAGAATTTTTTTTTCCAACGTTTTGTCTTGAATATTTTCCAGCTCATTTTGCTTCGAGTTTAACTCATCTCGCAACACAGTGATTCGATATTTTGATCGATTTTTAATCGACGCGTTTGACTCAATTTTTTTCTCAAGGCATTAATTTTTTTCTGATTAATTGGATTTGCGAGACGCACTACTCTCTTCACTTGATCACAGATTTTAAGACGTGCCTGTTTTTGCAGCAATCTTTTGCAATGTTTGCACCTTTTTCCCTTGGTGGTCAATTCACAATCGATATGATGCCAATCATTGCTAGAAGTTTGATACGCGATGTCTCGTTGAATAAAACATTCTTCAACTGGCCCAACTCCTTGACAAACTCGCATGCGCTCGAATTTTCATAAAATAACAGGATTTTCCATAAATCTTATAATCAATTATCACCATCTACATCGATTATGACACTTTTGTCTACAATAGGACCATCTGTGCCATTATTGCACTGAGAAAAATGTCCAGCAACGTTAATCGGAAGAAAGCGTTTAACTACTCTTTCCGATCTATTTCAAACGGATTTGGAGCTGTCCGATGAAGTAATACATGCCTTTATCCAATGAAATGTAATTTCCGATAATATGTGACTGGAAAATGAGTCGCTGTTTATTTGGTCATTTAAATTTCGTCGGATTAGTATCAAACGTTGATTTCATCGGAAAAAAACGAACTATTTTATCCGACAAAGTTTAACATCCCATGAAATTGAGTGACATTTGATGAAAAGTTATCGGACGATGTCAGTGAGCTGAAATATTTTATCCGATTACAACGCGGCTGGACGACGGAAGGCGCGCGGCGCGAGCGGCAACGCGGGCTCGCGCGGCGAGAGGGTTCGGCTCGCGCCCTGCTACGCGGCGCATCGCCGGTATACTTTCGCGTGATTAAGATTCAACATCGACCCTTATATCTAGGGCAGCTCGGCAGGGTTTCTACAGCGTTCTCAAGTTTGCTCGTGGCGGACAGCTGACCGCCACAGCCTATAACAACTTACGTTTTTGCCATGACTGCAACAAACGTCTCAGTTTTTTGTCCATCAGCCATATTCAGGATAAAATATAATATTATAATCGGATAAGATATAATCGGACAAGATATAATTGAATCATCCGTCTTTAAATTAACAAACGGAATTTTTGGATCGGATGTTTTTCAATTTTTGGATCGGATAACTTTGGCCGGATATCACTTCGGTTTGATCGGGTTTTTTTTCCGAATCTAAAAGATCGGAAATATTCGTTTGTTAATTTTCAGATGGATTATCCAATTATTTTAATCGGAAAAAGCCTGGATTTTTCTCTCAGTGTGGTCATCAACCGTACGTATGAAAGTACCAAACACCATTTTGTTCCTCTATATAATTCGGTGAAACCCCACGAGATTGGTATTGTGATTGACAAATCTTTGTACGCTACAATATATAAAATACAATATATGTAACGATATTATTCACATTGTCAGGCCTTAAGGGCCTTGGCATATAGAAAAACTTAAGCAGTAAGACGTAAGCAGTGCTCGGGCCCTAATTCTTATAATCTCTGCAAACGTTGTTCGTACCAGCGCCATATTTAGGATTCGTGTAGATGACAGTATAAAAACTAATCGGATGAACACATTCTTAAGCAAAGATTAATAAACGGGACTTTATTGATACAGAAACTATTACTAAAATGGAACTTTATATACATATATAGAAACGATTAATGACGCGCCTACTTTCTCCGCCATTGAATCTGGTTCTATTCTCATTATCCCTGAGCGATCCTCCAATATTCTCCTCTCGAGTGAGGAGGTCCGTTCCCATCAATAATGCATAAATATGAAATATGAACGGATAAATTCGTAATATCCATGTTAACATATATACGTTCATATTTCATATTTATGCATTATTGATTGTTTGATGAATTTATTTATTTATTTATTTATTTATGTAGTTAAACTATTGTTACAAATTTATTTTATTTGCTTATTTAGAGAGGTAAAAACTACAGTGGTATAAGTTAAATTTTTAAAAATATTTTTTGTGTGCATAGATGCAATTTATATATTGTATAGATTGCATATATGCACGCAAGAAAAAATTTAAAAAAATTTGACTTACACCACTATGACTTTTACTCCTCCTTTTACTCCTCTACTTATTTCTGTTTAGCGTATATTATATATTAATGTCGAGACTCTGCCACGTTTTTTGACGTTTGTTTTTATATACATTTTTATTTTATTCATTTTTATATAGTTAGTATAAATACAATAATAGCAACACTTAAACGCCATGCTGATAGTTTTTATGAGCCTTAGGTCAACTGAGTCCGATGTTCTCTCAGTGAAATTATTTGTTTCTTTAGGAACGAGATTGTCGTTCGTAGCTATGCATCCATCAGAAGACTGAGGACTTTGCTGACAATCAATTACACTCCTCGAATTCTCTGCATTGGTATTCGCGCTTTCAGAGAGCGCAAACTCATCAATGTCATCGGCTGTAATAGAGTGTATAATATAATTACGAAAATAGCATCATGAAATGGCTGCATATAGTAGGAATTAATTGCTGGATTGCTATTTGGATTCATGGAATACAATAAAGCATGATAATATTTACTTGTCATATCAATAGACTCTGGAACAGGCAATGTAATATCGATGGATTTTGATAGTGTACAATGCACGTCTGAGTTAAGCAATCCATTACTCGCAGCATCAATACATAACTTTTCCTTCTGCAAATTCTCATCCTTGGAAACCGTTACAGTCGAGGAAGACTCATAGAAAATTGTAGGCACAGCAGATTTAGATAATCGAGTTCGCTGGTACTTAGTCTGAACGAATTAAATAAAATCAACTACAAATTGAGTACCTGATTTTTAAAGTCTGGAAATCGAGGTTCACTGGGATCTAGCTTTTAATCTAGTCATAAGAACTTGAATTTGTGACCGAAAAAGTAAAATTTCCCCTGATGTCAACGCTTGACTCATTTACTCCTCGAAGAATCGCCAAAACTTGGCCATTTGTTTAATTGTCAATGTATGTATCCTCTGTTTGTCTCATTTGAATGTTTGTTGTGTTATTCGTTTTGCGTTATTTGTTATTATTATTATTATTATTATTATTATTATTATTCATTATTATTTATTATTATTTATTATTATTTATTATTATTTATTGAATAAATTAGAGCCCTGCCAGCCAAAAAACCCCGGCCGCGGTAGGTGAAGGATAAAATATTCTATCTCAAATTATAGTGTCAACATATATAGTCCAAGAGCTGACGACACTTTTGGCCAAGTGATTTTATAAATCACGATTTTCCGTTATAACCTGCGTGGACGACTCTCCTTCGATAATCCGAACACCTGGCTGGCCGTACTTGGGGGGTTTAGAAATACGCAGGTGAGAAAAAAAACGGATTTTCAAGTCATAGTATAAGTCTTAATTTTTATCGGATATTGATAATTGATCACTCAGGAACTGGCAAATAAATTGCCAGTTCGATTGCTCGGGGGGAATTAGTCGCCAGGCTTAATTAAAAATAATTAAAAATAATTATTTTTAAGTCATACTATAAAAACTGGGTTTTTTTTACTAACAAGTATAGTGCTAACACATACCACCCAAAAAAAGCCAAGTGAAAATTTTGGTGGCAACATCTCTAAAAAAATTATTGAAAATGCACAAAGCCGGCACGCGGCGGAGGAGTCTGATGATGGCCTCAATTGTTTTTAACGTCCATGAGTTTTTAAAAACGTGTATTTTAACTATCATTATCGTATCAATTTATGAAAAGATTGATAAATAATAAATAGTGTGTGAAAATAAAAGCCGCGTGCCGGCTTTGTGCATTTTCAATAATTTTTTTAGAGATGTTGCCACCAAAATTTTCACTTGGCTTTTTCTGGGTGGTCTATGTGTTAGCACTATACTTGTTAGTAAAAAAAACCCAGCTTTTATAGTATGACTTGAAAATAATTATTTTTTATTATTTTTAATTAAGCCTGCCCAGGTAGCAAGGTGACGTTAATATGACGTCAATAATTCGTCATTTTTTGGGTACGACGTCATTTTACCAACTTAAGACGTATAAATGTCGTGACTTTTTTAACGAAATAATAACTAATCGTAGAATGACCTCAATATAACGTACCATTGACGTCATTTGTATAACCATAAAAACACTTCGACAATTTAACCAAACTATAACGTCCAAGTAACGTTAGATTAGTGCCCATTTAATGACGTTAGTTATTTATCCATTGTACGACGTATCTGAGACGTCAGAATTTCGACCAATAAAAGACGTTAGTTAAATCACTTTAATACGACGTTCCTGGTTCGTCAGATTGTAGACCAATAAATAATGTTAGTTAACTGACGTTAATACGACGTACCTGAGACGTCAGACTTTAAACTAATAATAGATGTTAGTTAACTGACGTTAATACGACTTATCTGAGACGTCAGAATTTCGACCAATAAAAGACGTTAGTTAAATCACTTTAATACGACGTTCCTGGTTCGTCAGATTGTAGACCAATAAATGATGTTAGTTAACTGACGTTAATACGACGTACCTGAGACGTCAGACTTTAGACTAATAAAAGATGTTAGTTAACTGACGTTAATACGACTTATCTGAGACGTCAGAATTTCGACCAATAAAAGACGTTAGTTAAATCACTTTAATACGACGTTCCTGGTTCGTCAGATTGTAGACCAATAAATAATGTTAGTTAACTGACGTTAACACGACGTATCTGAGACGTCAGACTTTAGACTAATAAAAGATGTTAGTTGACTGACTTTAACACGACGTATCTGGTTCGTCAGTTTGTAGACCAGTACTCAACCCAAGTAGCAAAAGTGACGTCAGAAGACGACATCGACATAATGACGTCTATTTTTAGTCATTTTTGGTTTATGACGTCGGCGACTAATAATGGACGTTTATAAGACGATGATAACTATTTCATGCAGTGTTATAGCTATCAAGAAGATATTATTACAAGATTTTTAAACACTTTAAAGATGTACTTGTTATAGACAAGTACAATTACTAAGGAAGCATCAGGGTCAGAAGATCGTCACTGTTCACTGGATCATCGAAGTCAAGCAACACGGGCGCGGTACTGTACTAGGATGGGTGACCGCCTTGAGAGAGCGGGGCTATATGCACATGATACGTAAAGAAACAGTTAAAAAGCGTTTTTTTTTCATAGTAAAGAAAAAAAACGTTTTTTTTAATAAACGTTTATCAAGTAAACATTTTAATATTTTAATTTTATAAAAAACAATGTAGATTAAAAAGTTGTCGTCTATTTGACGACATTTTATGGTCAGTCTTGTGACTGCCATTCCAAGATGACGTCCAAATGTTCAAAATCTGACGTACTTTTATTTCGTCCCGGCGACGTCATTAATTACGTATTAGTGACGTCAATATATGACGTCACGGAGATGAGACAAAAGTACGTCATTTTTACGGCACTTTGACGTCATTTCATAACGTCGCAATCGTCAGAACATGACCAAAAAATGACGTTAAATAGACGTCACCTTGCTACCTGGGTGGCGACTAATTCCCCCCGAGCAATCGAACTGGCAATTTATTGACGTAGAACTACGTCTTTCTCCGCGGTATGGGGGGTATCCACGGATGTAACGATGTAACGAAAATATGTCACACTTTGAACGTTTAGATCTTCGCAACTAATAATCGTAGAGTAATCATTGACATCTCATTTTAAAGCTTAAGAAGTCCCATTTATGATAAATCCAGCCCGAACTCTCTATTTCCTTTCCGTTTAGATATAGTAGCGTTAGAAAGTTTAGCTAAATTTCTTAACGATGTAACGAAAATATGTCACACTTTGAACGTTTAGATCTTCGCAACTAATAATCGTAGAGTAATCATTGACATCTCATTTTAAAGCTTAAGAAGTCCCATTTATGATAAATCCAGCCCGAACTCTCTATTTCTTTCCGTTTAGATATAGTAGCGTTAGAAAGTTTAGCTAAATTTCTTGTAGATGCAACGAAAACATGTCACACTTTGAACGTTTATATCTTCGAAACTAATAATCATTCGAAACTAATAATAACTAATATTCACCCTTTATGAAAAATCCAGACCGAACTCTCTATTTCTTTCCGTTTTGTTATAGTAGCGTTTTAAAGTTTCGCAAAATTTCTTGTAGATTCAACGAAAACATGTCTCACTTTGAACGTTTAGATCTTCGAAACTATTAATCGTAGACTAATAAATGACATCTCATTTTAAAGCTTAAGGAGACCCTTTTATAAAAAATTTCGACCGAACTCTCTATTTGTTACCGTTTCGATATAGTAGAGTTTGAAAGTTTAGCTAAATTCCTGTTAGTAAACGCTGCATTGAATTTTGCGATAGAACAGTACGTATAACTTAATTTTTTAAAGAAAATTTTTAAAAAAATCCAAATAGAAATCAGCGATAAGACTACTGAAGAGAATCTACAAAATAATAAGCATGGTTTATAAGATAAAATAAAGTATTCGTGATCAAGGGAGGCCAAAGCCCACACAGGGCTGTAGCGCAGAGTTCATCATCAGTGACAGTTGACGTAGTTCTACGTTGTTTGTATTACATTTAGCTTACATCGAGAGCTTTAGCAACAACGTAGAACTACGTCAACTGTCACTGATGATGAACTCTGCGCTACAGCCCTGTGTGGGCTTTGGCCTCCCTTGATCACGAATACTTTAACATGAAATAGTGACAGTTGACGTAGTTCTACGTGTTGCTTGCGGCACAGTTGTTACTGTGCCTATTTTTTTTGTTAACAAATGAGTAGTTTGCGAAAAACATTGCATAAAAATCCATTCATCCATTTACCCATTCGTCTATTCATCCATTCATTCATTAATTTATTTATTTATTAAATCCATTTATGCATTCATCCATTCACCCATTCATCCATTCATCCATTCATCCATTCATTCATTTATTTATTAAATCCATTCATTCATTCACCCATTCACTCATTCATCCATTCATTTATTCATTCATTTATTTATTAAATCCATTTACCCATTCATCCATTCATCCATTCATCCATTCATCCATTCATTCATTCATCCACTCATCCATTCATTCATTTATTTATTAAATCCATTTATGCATTCATCCATTCACCCATTCATCCATTCATCCATTCATCCATTCATTCATTTATTTATTAAATCCATTCATTCATTCACCCATTCACTCATTCATCCATTCATTTATTCATTCATTTATTTATTAAATCCATTTACCCATTCATCCATTCACCCATTCATCCATTCATCCATTCATCCATTCATCCATTCATTCATTTATTTATTAAATCCATTCATTCATTCACCCATTCACTCATTCATCCATTCATTTATTCATTCATTTATTTATTAAATCCATTTACCCATTCATCCATTCACCTATTCATCCATTCATCCATTCATTCATTCATTCATTTATTTATTTATTAAATTTATTCACCCATTCATCTATTCATCTATTCACCCATTTATTTATTTATTTATTTATTTATTTATTAAATCCAGTCACCCATTCACCCATTCATCCATTCATCCATTTATTTATTCATTCATTTATTTATTTATTAAATCCATTCACCCATTCACCCATTCATCCATTTATCCATTTATCCATTCATTCATTCATTTATTTATTAAATCCATTCATCCATTCACCCATTCATCCATTTATCCATTCACCCATTCATCCATTTATCCATTCATCCATTCATTTATTTATTTATTTATTAAATCCATTCATCCATTCATTCATTCATTTATTTACTTATTAAATTGCAAAAACATTTAGCTTACATCGAGAGTTTTCAAATAAATCCATTCATCCATTCACCCGTTCATTCATTCACTCATTTATCCATTCATTCATTTATTCATTTATTTGTTTATTAAATCCATTCAACCATTCATCCATTCATCCATTCATTCATTCATCAAATCATTCATTCATTTATTTATTTATTAAATCCATTCATCCTTTCATCCATTTATCCATTCACCCATTCATCCATTCATCCATTCATCCACTCATCCAGTCATTCATTTATTTATATATTCACCTATTCATCCATTCATCCATTCATTCATTCATTCATTTATTTATTTATTAAATCCATTCATCCATTCATCCATTTATCCATTCATTCATTCATTTATTTATTAAATCCATTCACCCATTCATCCATTCACCCATTCATCCATTCATCCATTCACCCATTCATCCATTCATCCATTCATTCATTCATTTATGTATTTATTAAATCCATTCATCCATTTATTCATTCATTTATTTATTTATTAAATTGCGAAAACATTTAGCTTACATCGAGAGCTTTCAAAAACTATATAATAAAGTATATTTTCCTTTAATACTTTTCGAGAAAAAACCTATATCGAAAAATTAACCCCGAAAACATTTAGCTTACATCGAGAGCTTTCAAAAACTATATACAGTAGAACTTCCTTAAATTTGCCCTCTGTAATCTTTGCATTCCTTCACACATACGTTCACAAACACTAATATCGTGCCCCTTCTTTATCACAATGGGTGGGACTTAATTCGCTATGCAGCGCGCGCATCTACACTTAATTGTACTTAGTGTCACACAGAGTGCAAGTATGTGCAGATATGCATATGTAGTAAAGTTGACAGGTTGAGTAACGTATCAGTAAGGTTATAAACATTTATATTTATATCTTATTTATCACGTACTTAAATATTTAAAAAATGGAAAATAATATGACTAAAAAAAAATACAAAAGTTATACCGCAGTGGATAAAATGAAAATTTTAAAAGAATGTGAAAATACGACGATGGCTAAAATTTCACGAAACTACGGCATTAGTACACAAACTATAAGAAATTGGAAGAAAAACAAGTTACAATTGGAAGAATTAACAAGAAATAAAAATAGCTCAAAAATAAAAAGAGTAAGAAGACTAACCTCTGAAGTTTTTGATAAAGCTTTGCACATCTGGTTTCAGGAACTCAGAATGCGAAGCATTCCAATAAGTGGTCCTATTATTAAAGGTATAGATACGTACATCTCATATAAATTAATCTCTGTGTACATACTGTTACATATTTTTCAAAATCTTTTTCAAAAATCTAAAGACTAAAAAAATATTCTTATTACGTACTACATATTTTTATCAGATCTTAAGTTTTTTTTCTTATTCTAGCTAAGGCATTAGAAATGTCTAAAGAATTGTATGTTCAAGAAAATTTTGTAGCCAGCAATGGATGGTTGGATAAATGGAAAGCTAGACATGGAATTCGTCAATTATGTGTTTGTGGCGAAAAAAAAGGTGCTGATACAGATGCTGCTAACAAATTTAAGATAACATTATCTCAGAAGATAAAAGATGAGAATATTAGTTTGTCACAAATATTTAATGTAGACGAAACAGGGTTATATTTTAAAATGTTACCAACTAAAAGTTTGGCAGGTAGAGAAGAACGTGAAGCATTTGGATTTAAGCAAAGTAAAGATCGTATAACAATTATGCTTTGCTGTAATGCAGATAGCTCTTTAAAATTACCTATAGTTGTAATTGGAAAATATGAAAAACCGCGAGCCATAAAAAATATTTTACACATACTTCCTGTTTATTATACACATCAAAAAAGTGCATGGATGAACAATAATATCTTTGAGTCATGGTTTAAAAATGAATTTGTGCCTCAAGTTACTTCTTTCTTACAAAAAAGAAATTTACCTCTCAAAGCGCTACTTCTTCTTGATAATGCATCATGTCATTCTTC
>JASTWP010003253.1:0-27264 GCA_030770255.1 Temnothorax ravouxi
GACGGATTGACTATCTTGTTATTTGAAACTTGTTATGAGACGAAAAATGTGACAATATGCCTGCAATTGTGTGTATACCTGTTATTATATTTCATGCCATTTTTTAAATACAAGACCCAGATATTAGATTGAAAAATTAATCACTGTCGCTTATGATAATCATCAGAAAAGAAATTTTTCGCAACAATGAATTAAGGAAAATCTAATTATGTAAGGAAAATCTAAGTTGTTAGGTATATGTTGTAAAAACATATCGTATATAATATTCGAAAAGTGTCAAATTCCAATACAATATCAACAATAAAATGTCGATGTGCTATGTGCTAACGATGTGCCACGTCCCAAATACCCAAAGCGAACTACCGATATCGTCGACTGTGCAAACACCACAAACATCTTTAGCGTTATACAACGTATTGTCTATGTAAATATTCTCTCGATTTTCCGCGTATTGTGCGATTCCCTTAGCCGCGCAAGCGAAGAAAAAGAGGAAGAAAGCAGAAAATCAGCAAGTATCCTGGATTAATAAATTGTTACACGATGATTTTTCGTAATGGAGAGCGTACCGCGACGCGTTGTTCGTCGTCCCCCTTTATTCTCATTAGTTATCAGACACGAAGCGCATAGCGAAAAAGCGCAGACGATTACAACGCCCGAGTAGAAATTTATCCGGGCATCCCATATTCAATGTCGGCCCCGTATGGGCTTTACTAAGGCATCCAAAATAAGGGCTTGTCAAACTCAAACCCATTTAGGACCTAGTTTTTATTTTTAATTTGGGCATGTCTAACTATAGCCCATATAGGGCCCAGTTTGGTCACAATTTTTCTCCCAAGACAGTTTAATGTAGGATTTCCTAGTTGTAGCCCATACAGGGCCCAGTTTGGTCACGATTTTTCTCCCAAGACAATTTAATGTAGGATTTCCTAGTTATAGCCCATACAGGGCCCAGTTTGGTCACAATTTTTCTCCCAAGACAGTTTAATGTAGGATTTCCTAGTTGTAGCCCATACAGGGCCCAGTTTGGTCACGATTTTTTTCCCAAGACAATGTAATGTAGGATTTTATAGTTATAGCCCATACAGGGCCCAGTTTGGTCACAATTTTTCTCCCAAGACAGTTTAATGTAGGATTTCCTAGTTGTAGCCCATACAGGGCCCAGTTTGGTCATGATTTTTCTCCCAAGACAGTTTAATGTAGGATTTCCTAGTTGTAGCACGTACGCAGAGCCCAGTTTGGTCACGAATTTCCTTCCAGGACAGTTTAAGGGGATCCTAAAGCCGTCTGTATTATCGACCAAATTCCATATATCTGTCCTTGTATAGACAATGATAATAGACAAGGATAGACAATATTAAAGGTTATATTGCATTTTTCACAGATAACTTTTTTGTTTAGGGTCTAAACCTAATTCTGACAACGACATCGTATTTTTGGATGTAATCCGCTGGCCACGCCAGTCTTTTAGTAACAATACATTGTAGAATTTTTATATAAAGCGAATGTTTTCGCAAGTTGACGCATTGTTATATGCAGTTCCTAAAATTTATTTTTATTCTCGGTATACCGACTAGAAAATTTGACAAGGTATACCTGATTTATGTAAGGACCTAATAAGGTGAGTGACAGGTAATCCTCATCAGGTTACCCTTATAATGTCCTGACAAGAACTAAATAAGGAAGACCTTTGTAAGGTTATACTGATTAGATCCACATTAGGACTTTTATGTACCTAACCTAGTATAATTTAATAAGGTTATGTTGATTAGGTCCTTGTCGGGATTCTTACTTACTTTACCTATTGTGGTTTATCTTAGGTTTTAACGAGGATCATTTAGTTAACCTTACATTCACAGCACGCATGCACACACTCAAGAACGTACTTACGCGGGCACGCACGCGTACACACATCAAAAATTGTGTGTGTGTGTGTCAACTATAAAAATAATATAAAACTTATAAAAATATAATATGCACAAATAAATATAAATAATGTATAATTTGTTTAAATTTGGTTGACTAGACCCAACTGTATGCGCAATCAAAGGTTCATATAGGTACGAAATTCACGAAAACAAAGCTTCCTCTATGAGGAAGCAATATATAGTAAAAGTTATAAGACATATTAAAATATAAAGAGATAAAAAGAATTTTTATATATCCTTTTTATATACACGCACACATACACAAATTGATGTGTACGTGTGTGTACACGTGTGTGTGTAAAAAGAATATATAAAAATTCTTATTTTTTAATTATATTTTTATATTTCAATTCCCGTGTAGCAATTTGTTAGAAATTTGTTACTTTTTTTAAACTGAATTTGTTTCTTAAGATAATTTTTGAAAAATTATATATTTGCGCTGGTTATGACATATGTAGATTATATATAACAGGGTGCAAGTAGAAACTTGTACATTGCTTCCTCATATTTTTTAAGTAAGCAAGTAGAAACCTGCATTGCTTCCTCTATTTTAAGCCATAATTATTTATATTTATTTATTTTGGCTTCCTCATAGAGGAAGCAATCAAAATTATGGACCTTTAACCGCATATAAAGCTGAATCTAATCAACCAAATCTTGATTTGGTTAATTAGTTCTGGAGTTATAGAAATGTGTCAAATTTACCAAAATTTCTATAACTCCAGAACTAATCAACCAAATCTTAACAAATTGTATATGAAATAAGGGTAGAATTTTCCGGCGAGTGCTATAAAGTGTATAGTTCTTCGTTACCGATGTTCTGGAAACCGTTTTTTTTTTAATTTTTTTAATTCTTACGGGTAAAAGAATTAAAAAAAAAGGTTTCCAGAACATCGGTAACGAAGAACTATACACTCTATAGCACTCTCCGGAACATTCTACCCCTATTTCATATATAATTCGTTAAGATTTGGTTAATTAGTTCTGGAGTTATAGAAATTTTGGTAAATTTGACACATTTCTATAACTCCAGAACTAATCAACCAAATCTTAACAAATTGTATATGAAATAGGGGTAGAATTTTCCAAAGAGTGCTATAGAGTGTGTATTTTTTCGTTACCGATGTTCTGGAAACCGATTTTTTTAATTTTTCTAATTCTTACGGGTAAAAAAATTAAAAAAAAAAACGGTTTCCAAAACATCGGTAACGAAAAACTATACATTCTATAGCACTCCCCGGAAAATTCTACCCCTATTTCATATACAATTCGTTAAGATTTGGTTGATTAGTTCTGGAGTTATAGAAATTTCGGTAAATTTGGCACATACACACATACACACATACACACATACACACATACATACATACATACAGACATTTTTTAAAATTACAATTTTTTGAGGTTTTAGAACATTTTGAACACATTCAGAAAAACAAATAAAAAAAATTTTTTTTACGAAAACAAAGCTTCCTCTATGAGGAAGCAATATAACGCACTTATATCAAATTAAGAAGTAGTCTACCACGTAAGGCAGTTGGCTCGCGATCCAGAGGTCCCGAGTTCGAATCCCACCAAGGTAAGTGTGTTTTTATATGTGTTTTTAAAAACGAGAAAATATTTATAATTATAGACTGCATCTTAAGAAACAAATTTAGTTAAAAAATAGTAATAAAATTTTAAAATAAATAATTTTTTAAAAATTTTTATAAGGGAAGGTCCTGGTGAGGTCCTGATAAGGTACCCTATCAGGACCTTGTTAGGAATTCTGATAAGGTCCTGATACATGTACTGCGTTACATGACTTATTAGGACCCGATAGTATTACCTCGTCGGGACCTGATCAGCAAATGAGGTTAACCTGATCAGGGCCATGGGTTAAATTTCTAGTCGGGTAAAATCGCGTGGTGGCCTTTATTTCCGAACATGCTTCAACTTTGGAGAAAGATTTTTAAATCCGTAAAGCCAAAAAAAAGATATCTATGCAAAACAGATGTCGGTATTACAGACGACTTTAAGATCCCCTTAATGTAGGATTTCCTAGTTATAGCCCATATAAAGCCTTTTTGGAAATATATTATATATATCAAATTCAAAATTTTATTACTTTTTTTAAACTGAATTTGTTTCTTAAGATAATTTTTGAAAAATTATATATTTGCGCTGGTTATGACATATATGTAGATTATATATAACGCTTACATCAAATTAAGAAGTAGTCGACCACGTAAGGCAGTTGGCTCACGATCCAGAGGTCCCGAGTTCGATCCCACCAAGGTAAGTGTTTTTTTCAAATACGAAAAAATACGAGAAAATATTTATAATCATAGACTGCATCTTAAGAAACAAATTTAGTTAAAAAATAATAATAAAATTTAAAATAAATAATTTTTTCTACTCGGGTATAGGCTCGACTTATGAAGCCAACATTGGCCCAAGTTCGGAAAGCAATAAGGGCCCTAGATAAAAAAGCGTGACATTCCGAAATGGGGCCAAGGTGGGCGTCCAAACTTGGGCCTCAAATAAAGTAAGGAAGCCCTTCTAGGGCCCGGTTACAGCCTAGGAAAAATTTCTACACGGGCGTGCACGTCACACATACACACAAATCCCCCTGGGCACCCGACCACACGCGCATACGTCTATGAAGGATATCCCAGCGCTTGCGCAACCCGCGCCTTCACGTGTACCATTACGTGGTTTACTACGAACGTTACTACGACGAGTACTACCACCGTATAGCGTACCGTGAGGCTGAGCAAGCTGAACACTGTGGACCGTAGGCCGAAGCTCGATAATCCCACGGTACTGAAAACTAACAGAAAAAACAAACGCCTCGTGTATGTTACGAAGGCTCGTAATCGCATAGACGCGACAGACGTTTCCGTCGTTTCCCATCGCATATTAAATTTGCAATAATGAAGCAAGCATCATGCATGGAAAAAAAAGGATTGACTATAAACTATAGCTAGTCGTAAAATATGGATAACTAACATTTTTTGCAGCGAGAGCTATAGTTTAGTAATAATTGCAAAAGATTTTGCTACTGTTGCTAAATTATAGCTCTCGCTGCAAAAAAAAATATAGCTCTCACTGCAAAGAATGTTAGTTATCCATATTTTACGACTAGATTTGCTATAATATATAGCTAATCCTCTTTTTCCGTATTACACCGTAAAGGATCTTGTCAGTGCGTATCTTTAAACTAATTTGGCAAAGATAACGTCTAATTATTACACGCATTAATGCAAAATAAAAATCGTGTTTAAATCGAAATATAATCTTCTTTTATAATTGTTATTATTTTTGTATATTTCGGAGAGCATTTTTAATAAATATTAGAACAAAATAACAGTTGAATTATTCAAAGTTTGAATTATATTGATATCGCGCGATAAGTTTACTAAACTGATGAAAGCTTGAATATTCTTCATATATTTTAAGTTAAATTGGAGTGCCATTTTCTGAGAGAATAAATAGGCTCTTACAGTATACCATATACTGTTTAAAGTAATACGTTTTAAAGCAATCAAGAAAGAGACACGACACGGTCCAAGTATTAAAAACAAAAATCGTTAAAGTTTCTCTCGGCTAGTTTTACTCTCAGGACAGTGGCCCGTTCTGTACGCTCTCCACAGAAGAACAAGTATCCGTGAAACGTGAGCCGATGTGTCGAGCGATGAACGGTCGATCTCTCGTGAAATATTGTCGGTGCCACGATTCGCAATATCCGAACTGTCGAACGGAGATTCGAGACGATGCAGCTCGCGGCGCCCGGGGGGGATTCGCAGCTTACGGGTACGCCATGCGCTTCGGGATGCGCCTCGCGTCACGCACTAACAAGTACCCCCCCGTATAATCTGTAAGAGCGCGGAACGAACGCGCGATCGAGACTGGCTCGCTGACCCGGAAGTAATCCCCGGAAAAGAAGATAAAGATAAATCGAGAGCTAGACAGATAGAGAGACGCGCATCTCTTTCTTTCCCCCCTCGTGTTTGATAGCGCACGAGTACAACCGGGGGGAGTTGTACTCGTGGTATTATGCCCCGCCGGCAACATGCGGGCGTATATGTATGCCCGAGAGACCTCGCGGGTTATCCCGGACGAGCCGGAGGGACCGTATCCGCCTCAGGAGGCCGGGTATTGTCCGATTCGAGATTCGTCGAGAGCGATCGAACGGCTTCGACCGGGGTTTATTGGGAGGCTACACGCGCTCGCCTCGCCGATACTCGCGCGTCGGTGTTCGTTTTACATCGATTCGACGTTTGGAATCTGTCGTAGTGCCTCTGAAGTGGGCGCCGGTGATCGTCAGCGAGAAATTTTATCATAGAGTATTCTTGGCCTCGGACAGCTCGCTCCCTACGAGCGCTGTGGAAATCTCTCCTTAATATATGCGCGTGCGTGTGTGTACCCGTCGTGAAAACAGGCGCGCGCGTTAGTCCTCCGCCGGGTGCTCCGAGTTATGCGCTGGTCATTTATATAAATAAGAAGCAGAAGCGATACCTGTGTGTGACTACCATCCGCACGGTGACTCCAACACTTTGCATTATTCCCGAGACGGCCCGCGTTCGTACCCGGGAATCAGACGTAGAGCCGGGGGGATTACGAATACACAAGGTGAAGCGCGCGAACGCGAGCGGCATTCAGAACACGTTCACGAGCGGTATCGTTAGCGTATTTTTCTTCGTGCAACGAGCAGCAGCGTATATACGCTTTTAATGAACGGCTACTGTCCCCGCACGTCGACGATATAATGGATGAAAGGAGTTTCCACTACTCGAAACGTCTTCATCCCGTCCTCTAATGCGAGCGCGTTCCTCGATACGCCCGTTAGACACGAAACTGACTAATGATCCAATCCTCGCGCTCATTGAACGCGAGAAGCGGATATCACAAGGCGCTTTTCGAGCAAAACTCGAAAGGCAATCCGGGGCATCGATGGCAGCGCATAAGCGAGCGAGCGAGTATGCAAATCCTTATGATTTACCGGAGGTGCGAAATCCTATCAGGCAATCACTTAAGACGCGTGGAAGTGTTGTCCATAATTTAAGATGAATCATCGGTAAGATAAAACCGAAGGAGAGCTATGTAATTCTCTTGATTTGACGTATGTACCGATAATTATGGGAGATCGAGGTATATAAGTGCTGAATCACTAAAAGGAATCTTGATTAGTGTAAATAATTGACTAACATGGTAATAAAAATGTCTTGTTAGATGCGATTGTAGATATTAGAAATGTAATCAAACGCGATTGCATGATTAAATTCGTTTAAATCATTGGCTCGAATTTCGTTACGTTTATCATGTACTCGTAATTCGCGACAACAATTGCAAGCGCCGTGTCTACGGCATCGTACCAATCGCCATAAAATTCTGTGTCATCTTTCGCTTGCCTTTGAGGAAATAAGTGGAACTTTAAAAGGGGAGAACGCGAAAGCTGTTGAAAGGCATCCCCCGGCCACGGGACATATGCGGCGCGGAGAAACTGGGGACGGTAACAGGTCGTCATAACACTAGTCGCAGGCCCGACAAAAGAGCCATAAGCAAATAAACATTCTAACGAACCAGTTACTTAACCGCCACATCCACTGACCGTCGTCCGCCGAAGTTCGTGCCGTAGGAAAAAAAGAAAGGAAAACATTGCACCGAAACCAGAACTGGTCCACGAACCTGATTCGGGGACGTCTCATTACCGGATGCTGCGGCAAGCTGCGGAAACAGCGAGATTCAAGTGGCATCAGACCAGCTTCAAGGACGTGGCGATTCGAGACGATTCTGAAGACAATTGAGGGGCGCCGATGACCCAAGAAGGTCGGATTGGGAGCCGACTGAAAAGGGTTCCAGCATCGAGTGCTTCATGATGAGATGAAATATTCATGCTGTTATTGCAGCTTTCAAGCAACCCATTGCAAACGTTACTGGGTACTTAGCGGTTGTGCAATAATACTAGTTTCTCTAGTCGAAACATTTTAGTAGTTAATAAGAAACAAGAAAAAGAAGTCTATTAAAATATCGAAGATCATATCTCTATCTCTCTAATTAGGTACAAAAAATATATTTTATATAATAATGATTATTATATTAAGCTGTATTCATTCGATTAATTATAATAATATATAAAGAAAAAATTTATAAAATATATTATGTGTATAATTCAATTAAAATATAAAAACGTTCGCAAGCGGTATTTAAACCCGTCAGTATGAATGAATAGATAATAGCAAGCCGATCAAAATCGAGACTCGCCGCCGCTATTAAACGGCGAAAGGCAACAAGGGATATCGCGATGCATTATCCGACATCGCAGCCTCGTTGGTCCATGAAAGCCCTTTTGTGTCTGAGGGCTAGTTCGGCTCTCAATTAACCCATCAGCTACCGGAATGGCTCCCGCGCTTAAGTTGCCACGGAGCCTCCAAGTGAAAAAACAAAAAATTGAAAAGGAGAAAGACAGATCGGGCTGAAGTGGGGGAAATAGGGGGGCGGGAGAGACACAAGGTCGATGGCGGAGTGAAGCAGCGAGCGGGTGAGAATGAGAAACGGAAAAAACGAACGGCTCGAAAGTCTAGGCCGAAACCGCTTAATTAATTCGAATTTATCCGAGGCATGACGGGCCGGATTTTAATTCAATTCTCTCTTTTGTGCCACGTCCTCTACCTTCTCGCGCACTCGAGGATCTCCATTCGTATTGCGATGCATGGAAGAAAGAAAGAAAGGAAGAGAGAGATAGAGAGAGAAAGAGAGAGAGAGAGAGGGAAGGAAGGAGAGAGAAAGAAAGGTTTCGCCAACGTGACACCTCCGCGATTATAATTCCTCGGGAGATTATTATTCCCGCAATTAAGCGGCATCCCAGAGGAGAAGGAGAAAGAGAAGAAGGAGAAGGCGAAGCTCGTCGACGGCAGCAAACTGCGAAATGCCTAGCATGGCAGGTCGCACCTTTTTTTTCAATAGGCCGAGAGAGCCTGTTTGTTTTATTATCCACCGTGACCATCGCGCCGAGAAATTCACTACCGCGAGACGTATTCGTATGCGCGTTGAATCTCTCACGATTACTGAATATTCCGTTGGAAAAAAAGTAGATACAACGGAAGATTCTACCGCGCGGTATTAAAACATGTGTGAAGTGGCGGAGAGAGAGAGAGAATGTGCATCCTCCCGACTACGCGATAAAAAGTGACGCTTTTTTCATTCCTGCGAAAAGTTGTACAATTTATAAAGTGATAGAAATACTGATTGTGATATAGGCCCCTCATTGGATATAAAATCATCGCATTCTTCTGTGGAAACATAAAAGTCAAAATCATGGTGATTTTGGTGATTCAAATTTTTACTTTATCCCAAATTCTTCTCTGTCTCTACATTCATCTATATTTAGGTATACATCTGCCTGCCATCGTCTATTCACAGTCAAGTTTTTGGTGCGTCGATGATCTCTAACTTCCTCGAGTGTACGAATCATCGGCTACGAGAACAGAGCCAAAAATCGCACGTCGATTTAAGAAAAAGGAAGAGAGAAAGAGAGAGAGACCGGCTAGCAGCGCCGGATAAAAAACTGGTTGAAGAGTTCGAAGACGCGAGAACGCGACCGAACGATCGTACAAGACCGAAAAGTATCGTATAAGATTACAGTTACGCGGCTGCCATAACCAGTCGGGCGTCGACCCGACGTAAGTAGACAGTCCGATGAATATATTGCATCCTCCTCGAATAAAATGTTGAATTACTACCGTTTGACGTGCAAGAAGTCGCCTCTCTCTCTGCCGGTCGTGTCAGGTGGCCGGCGTTCTCGTTCCCGTCCGCGCGTTTCTACGAGTCACACCTTGCAGGAAACACTTCAGGCTTAATTGCTCCTTCAGGGATCCTCCCCCGGGGCCCCGTGAAGCGCAGAATCAGCACGGATGTTAAGGATATATCCAAACGAGTTCTTAACATTCCACCTGCATGAAGCCGTGGCTGCCAACGCGGCCGCGGCTAAGACCTGAGACAGATCCTCCCTCGGCGCGCATATTATATTCCAGATGAAAATGTCGACGAAGAAAACTCGCAGACGGAAGAATTTTCGCGATTATATGACAATTAGATATTTAATTTCGTGGCGGCTGCAGTGTATTGAAGGTATCAATGGATGAATTATTTTGCACCTATTCTTTATACAAAATATTACCTTATAACAATATGTTTTATGTCTCTAATGTTATTTTTCGATGTTAAATATTAAATCTGTGAGAAATAGAGTCACATAGTTTATACACTTGTGTGTATGTCACATGTGAATTGGTTATTAAATTTAATGTCATGTCAATGTATACGCGCGGGCAAGTAATCATCAACGTTCAGCAATTGTAGTGATCGGCCGCCACGAGAAGGACAACGCACGTGACAAGTCGAGGGAATTAATCCGTGCCCTTCAGGAAGATTACGGATTTTGGGGAAAGTAAAGATTTCCGCAGGCGGGTGCGACGCGGGCAACGTTGCAACGCAGAAGCGGCAATCTCCTGAAGTGTTTGCCCTGTGTCCAACAACGCTCTCTCCGATCTCTTCGCTCTCTATCTCTACGTTCCTCTCTTTCACTCTCTCACCTATGCTCCGAGTTTCCTACCACGTGCCCTCGATTCTACCCCCGATACTTCCATCGTCGTTCTTCTTCGGCATCAAGCTCTTTCCACATCATCGAATATATCAAACGCATAAACACTCGATATAAAAAGGCGCTTAAAATTAATAACAAATTTTTCAAAGTAGATGACAAGTTTGTAAAATTTTGACTCGTTAAAGTAGCAATTTAAAGAGACTTAGAAATAGAAAGAAAGTGCGTTATTTTACTCTTAATCCTCTTCATATATATGTAGAATTAATAATTAAATTGCTCCTACAATATATCAAATTTAAAATATACGTAAGTAATCACATTTCAAGAGGAGAAAAACGACGTGGAAGAACCTTTACGCGCACAACTTCGGCCGACTCGACTTTATCCCCGTATTCTTCGTTCGGGACTCGTTGGTGAATTTCGCGAAAATCGCCAGGGGCGAGTGACCGGCGAGGCGGCGATGTTTGCCGCCTACACGTCGAGTATTGTTGAATCACGGCCAGCCCCGCGAGGAAAGGGGAACAAATAAAGGGTTTACTTGTTTGACAACGTAAATTAGATTTTTCTCGGAGCTTGAGAGAATGAATTAATATAATTACAATTACGAAATATCACGAAATCAATCGTGATGCATTTCAAAATGTATCTTAATGATTTTTAATGTAATCTTTAATGTGATTTTATAATTAGCTATAACAATTATTGATGTAACTTTATTAATACCAATTTTCATAAATATTTTACATGTAAATATTTATTTATAATTATGCATTAGGTACTTCATCATTTTCAAGATCAACAATGTCTAATAGTATTTTCTTAACCTTTAGATCGCCGGAAAATCTAAATATAGTCTCTACGTGTGATCGGAACTTTGTATCGGTTATATGTAAGATATAAGCACAACAATTTGAGGACTTTCTAAGAGGATTAAAGCTCATAAAATGCCGGCGGTCTAAAGGTTAACAATATTAGTCTAATTATATTTTCATTTATATATCTTTCGTGCATTTAGAAAAAAATTGATTTTAAATTCAAAGCAATATTGTTACTATACTAACATTGTGTTAGAAAAATAAAATTTTTTATTTAAGCAATGCTCTACTACTAGGAAAAAAAGCCATACATTGTCTTATCCTTTTCAAGTTATCACGTTTCGCTCTGCAGTCTTGTAGGCATACCTAGACGCCGAGCGTTTGTTTAGATAAAAATGTTATTGAGAGACTGTAAAAAACTGGTTTCCCACAGGCCTCTTTTGAATAAATGGTTTTTTTTTCTTTTACGGAAGACCCTTTTTTGACCGTAGAAGCGAAAGGGTTAGCCGCGGAACTGAGGGGTTCTTTTTTCAGTGGACGAGCTCATCACCTGCGGGAACTAATCGACGTGTCCATTGTCATCGTTAATCTGTATCTACACCTGTAGTCGACTATGCGGCGCAGGCCTCATCGTCGCTCACGCATGCTTCCTCCGAAAACTAAGCCATCAGAAATGGCAGGAATAGGTACGTCGGCAATTACGAATCGATCGTCAATTCAATTAGAAACACGTGTATCAAATATTTAAACGGAAAACTATTATAGGTAAATGGGAATCGTAATAAGAAACGAGAAATATAGTTCGGTTAAAAAATGAGTATAAATTAATATCAAGTTGAACAAGACGTTATTTTTCCGATAATAATCGAGTAAGGCACTGCATAATTCAGTAATAAAAATATAATCTGCTCTACAATAAAACATTTACAAGTATCCATTTTTAAACGAAATGGCGCGAGCGAATCCCTTGCCGAGATAGTAGCCGCGTCACCTGGAGGAAGTGACTGATCGTGGGATAATCTAGAAAGATATCGTCCTTCATACCGACGAGCGAGCGTAATGTCTTCGCGTGTGACTCATGCAGATCGAACGGCCCCGAAGATAGAACGGAGAAAAAGTTGCCCCCGTCGCGCAGTCGTCGCCGTCGTCGTCGTCGTCGTCGCGAGGGGCCCCCACGGTGGCAAAAAAGTCGAAAGAACGTCCTCCACGGGGGCAAAAACTCGCTGGGAATGGAGCGGAGAGGAGACAGCCAGCGCGCCGGAATTCCTCCCGAGGTCTCCTCCTTTTTTTTTCTCTCCCTCCCTCTCTCTCTCTCTTTTTCTTCCACAGCCGGTTCTCCTTTTTTTACTTTTTGCTCGCTATCTCGCACCAAGGGACGATGATATGCATATACGTCGAGCTCGGAGGGAAAGACGAGAGGGAAAGAGAGAGAAAGCCCGCGGGGTCATCGGGGCTTTCGGGTGGACCCCGAAAACAGATATTATACGGACAGGCGCGGGCGCATCCGAGCATCGCCCTGCCGGATTATCGCTTAGAACAAAAAAATGCAGACAAACGGGGAGGCTCGTCGCCCTTTGTCCGCCGATGGGGTGTGTGTGTGTGTGGAACTGAGGCCCGCAAGCCCTTTTAATTATTCGCGCGCCTGACGCGCTCCTGTGGGAACGGCGCGGCGGATCCAAGAAACGAAAAAAGAAACGAGACCGACGCGGCAAGGTGGCGATGAGAATAAGGGATGATCGTTACCTATATCGTTAGCGTACCTGAGACTGTGAGGTTATCGCGTCAATTCGAATGTCGACGAATGTCGGAATTAATTTAACGATTTATCATGCGTTATTTCATTATTTTTGTCAATTATACTAAATAAAAAATAATACCACGATGTACGGGATGCGTAAATAAAGTTTTTTTTTAGAACCAAGAATATTTACTAAAACTGAGAGTTTATTATCGTTAACTTTGTCGATCTGTGTTTTCCGCTTTCGTTATTCCGTACCAGTCGCAATGAAACCTTGAAAATCAGATTCAAATAACGAAACATTTCAGTTTTAATTATTTTATCATGACAATTCTGTCATGATGAATCTGTGTCGGGAAACGTCGGATCCCAAAAACCTTTAAAAAAAGATTATATTTATTATATATAACATAACAAGTGATAATAAAATAAAACATTACCTTCTGGTGTATTTGGTCGCTCATATTTCCGTCGATGTCGTGAGCATTTATTTTTACGTTTTTGTAATTCTTCTTCTGACAACGACAAACTCTTATAATACTAAAAATCAAATATCATGAATTACTTTTTTATGAGCAAAATATTTATATATCTATTTATTTATATTTATATTTATATTTACTTATTTATATTTATTTATTTTAACATTTATTTTTTAATTTATATTTATATTAATTTATATCAGGGTTGAGTAAATAAATATCTTTTTTAAATTAAATTAAGTTAAAATTAATGGCTTATAAATTTAATTTAGTTACGTTAACACTTAAAAGTTACATGAACTACAAAAAACTAACTCAGTTACAAGTTACGTTAAAATTAGATTAACTCAAGTTAAATTAAAAGTTAATTTTAAAAAGCATTATTTATACTATATTAGAAAGTCGTAATTTTTTAAAGTTAGATTACCTAAAACAATTATAATGTAGAATATGTAGATTATCAAATAAATTCAATACTTTATTTGTACATTAATTTTATATAAAATAACAAAAAAATATTATTTTTATGTGGAAATGTATTTTTTCTTTTACAATTTTTTTTTTGCATAGATACATCTTTAACTTAGGAAAAAACTTAATAAGTTAAAGTTTATGTGTTTTAAAATGACTAGTTAAAGTTAAAAATTAAATTATTTTAAATTAACTAACTTAAGTAAAAAGTTATTAACTTTTTAACTTTATTAAACTTTTAACTTTTTAATTTGTTATTACCCGACCCTGATTCATATACATATATATTTTTATTTGTTCATGTCTTGTATAACTATATTGTTAATATTTATTCATTACTTCTCTGCATTCCCAGCAATCCCAGCCTTTTAACTTTGCTCTGTCAGCTTTACATCGCATGTTAAGCTGCTTTGAAATATTTGAATTCTTGATTGGATGAAATGCAAGTCGAGAGTGTTTTAGTTTCTTCCTTAGATATGGTCTAGATAATATTGGACTCTTTGACAGATTATTTTCGTCTGTATTTTTGTGCAACGATTTATTTGCATCTGAGGAATCAGTTTCCGTATTGAAATTAAAATGAATGGGACTTGTATTAATTGTATTTAATTCCAATAATGGGATACAATTGCTTTCTTGCACGTTATTTAAATGCTGCGACATTGCTTCATCCTTTGTTTCCGTACAAGTATTAACGGTCGTCATTTTTGGGATAAAAAATGGCTACAAAATCACATGTATATAAACAATAATTAATCGATGAATGAAATTGTTTACACATAAATATAAAAAAATGTTTTATACAAAAGTTTCATGGTAAAAAATACCTCTATTTAACTAAATTAATAATATTTTGAAAAAATAATTTTAAAAAAAAATTTTTTTTATTTGTAGAAAAAAATTTTCTTAAAAATTTTATTACTATGATTAAATAAACATGTTTTTACTATGAAACTTTTGTATAGAACATTTTTTGATATTTCGAATAGTGTTCGAGATATATTGAGAAAAGTGAAAAACCGCTACACACAAGGGATGATTTTATCCCATAGAATGGCCTTCGGGCAGCCAAAATTTCAAAATTCATCTATTTACTCCCCCCACCCCTATATGTATGACAAGTTTCATCAATATAAGAAAAGTGCGAAGAGTGCACACAACACAAACAAGCCAATTTTTAAAAAAAATGAATTGGATTTCGAATCGTGCATCCATATTTCAAACTCTTTGCAAGTTATGTATCTAATAATTAAACGATTGTCATAAAAATAATCTTATGTATCATTTTATACACATAAAAAAATGTTATTAATGATAAAAAATCAATATATCTATAAATACTTGCATATTAAGAATAGGCCAGTCATATTAGACAAATTTAGGGGGTTAACCTTCCAATTAATCTTCCTAGATTGCAACTACCATGAATCGCTTTGATTTGAGCTGCTATAAGTGGGATTTATTTTGTTTTGCAAAATTAACGCAGAATAAAAAGTTATTAACAATATTATCAACAAAAACGCGATCTTTTATTTTTTCTTGAGTATCTCAAAAACTAAGCAAGATAGGGTAACTAACTATACGTACCTTTTTTGTAGAACGTACAATTATCTACAATAATAATCTGAACAACATTTATCGTCAAGTCAGTCGTTTAGCTTGCACGCGCCGTCAAAGTCCGAGACTCGGATCCTGAAAACCCTCGATTTTATCGTTTTTTTTATGTTGCGCCGTTTTTTTCCGTCATTTAAAATAGAATTAAAAATCCTAAAAAAATCACATCATCTGAGAACTACAAATCCTAAAAAAAATCACATCATCTGAGAACTACAAAGAATACTTTACAAACTACAAAGAATGATGTGTGATTCCATTTTAAATGACGTAAAAAAATTACCGGCGCAACATCAAAAAAACGAAATCGAGGGTTTTCGAGATCAGAGTCTCGGACTTACAGCGCGTGCAAGCTAAACGACTGACTTGACGATAAATGTTGTTCAGATTATTATTGTAAATAATTTTACGCTCTACAAAAAAGGTACGTATAATATGACTGGTCTAGAATATTAGCAGTAGTGTTAGTATGTCATTTTAATCGAAGATAAAAAATTTAGAAAAAATTAGGTATTTGCACATTGCTTCCTCATCATTTTTAAGTGTGCAAAGTAGAAATTTGCACACTGCTTTTAATGCGGTCACAAAGCTCCTCTTATGAAGAAGCATGTATTTTATTTGACGCAAATTATCAGTATTTATTAGGTTGGCTTCCTCATAGAGGAAGCTTTATATGAGCGAATTAAAAGCAATGTGCAAATTTCTAATTTGCACAGTTAAATATGATGAGAAAGCAATGTGCAAATATTTAATTTGCATACTTCTTTTATTTTTATATAATTTTCATAGAAAATTTACAAAAGCCTAATCAGCTTTTCTTCATTCAAAATTTTATAAATAAAGAATCTCTTTATCTCTTCACGATTCATTTTGTGAGAAATGTCCATGGTAGCTCTAACTTTTGCAAATTTTGAGATATCGGGCTATTTCTAATTCTATTATATTCTTCAGTCTTTTCTATTTCTATTTAATATGTAATTCTTTAAGATTTGGTTGATTATAGTTTTTGAGTTACAGACAAATATTTAAACTTGAAAATTCAAGGAATCCGCACATACAGAAGTTCTTTAAAGCCGGGTTTAATCAACCAAATCTTAAAGAATTATATATTAAATAGGGGTAGAAAAGACTGAAGAATATAATAGAATTAGTAATAGTCCGATATCTAAAAATTTGCGAAAGTTAGAGCTACCACGGGTATTTCTCACAAATTTCTCAAAAATTTCTTTAAAATAATATAATATTTTACCTTTTTTCTTTTAACAACATTGCTGATTTCATTTTCCTTTTCCTGACTGAGTAAAGATTCATCATTGTCATGAACTATAGACGTTGTTAATTTTGGAACTCGAACTCTTTTTTCACTTAATTTCATCTTGAGTTCTGCTTCTGTATCTATGATGTGAAAGTGAGAACATACAAAGTTAGAATAATTTTGAATAGACAATATTACTCTTGATCGAATATGTATATAATTTTACCTCCTAACTTTAAAACTTGACAAGTTTGTTTTTTTCCATCAGGCAGTATTAATTTATCAGTCTTTTTTTTATACGTATCAGTTTTTGAATCATAATTATCAATATTAAATTTGTAAATATCTGCTGTACGCACAGTTCGATATTTTTGGGTTTGTGGGATATATATATATACAGGGTGTCCCTGAATCCTTGGTACTTTTCTCAGATTTAGATAGAGCGAGCCAAACTGAGTCGAAAAGTCATGTACCATTTTGCAATTTTCGCAATAGTTTCTGAGTTATTAATGATTAAAAATCGCCGTATTAGCCCGCCCACCGCCAAATCCAAGCGCGCGGCGAGAAGCGGCCGCCCCGCGGTCGGCGCGCGGGCAGTTGTTTACTACAAGCGGCGATGATCACGCACGAGCGGCGCGTAACGCCGGGCCCCCGTCCTGAGCGATGATAGTTTCTCGCATTTTTTTTAAATAGAAAGAAAATATTTTAACATAGAAAAATTTTTTGTGCGTACGTATGTACATACGTGTGTACATGCATACACAGGAAAATATCAATTGCACTGTTTTAAAAAGCGATTACTCAATTTATTTTTTTTTTTTAGTAAGTAACGGTTGTCTTTAAGGAAAAATATTTTCTTGATAATAGTCTTAAAATGTACAAATTTTAGAAAGTCTTTATCATGTACTCGAAAGAAGAATTTATACTCCTTCAAAGAACATAATAAAATTTTATCGAATAAAAAATCAAAATTATAAATAAAGTAATATGAGGACCCTCGAGATTAAAATAGGAGAAATCAAGGCTGTGAGGGAGATGTCAGACGCAGATCACAGTGCGTAATATCAGAAATTTATTCGTCGTTTTGATACATTACATCGATCTGTACGTTTCGGTTCAGTTTTGAGCCATCTTCAGCGGTAGTTACAGAAATTAAGTTACACGTTCTCCGTACTGTATGGTGAGTGTACTGATTCCAAGTATCAGAAACATAGACCAATTGATTCATATCTGTAAATTTGTTTAATTAATGTTGAGATATTAAAAAGATCCCTTAGGAAATTCACCATTCGGTCTGAAAAACGTGGAATACAAAGCCATGTGCAATACTCTCTGCGAGAAGACGTGACGATCTTATCGACACGACACATGCACAGCAATGATATGAAAGATCTTGCAAGAAGAGGCATGTCGTAGGTCAACACACCGGCGAGGATTATAACAAAGCACGATTTGACACCGTCTCAAAATGACACGGATTTTTTGCATCATGCATATGTCACGGTTTTGAGCAAATTGTAATCCATGCTCATGAACTTTGGTCGTTGGCAAATCGGGGTTTTACTATTGATACATGCAATGTTGTGACGGTGTCAAATTGTGCTTTGTTATAATCCTCGCCGGTGTGTTGACCTACGACATGCCTCTTCTTGCAAGACCCTTCACATCATTGTGTGTCGTGTCGACAAGATCGTCAAGTCTCGCAGAGAGTATTCATTATGTACATGGCTCTGTATTCCACGTTTTTCAAGACAAATAGTGAGTTTCCTAAGGGATCTTTTTAATATCTCAACATTAATTGAACAAATTTACAGATATGGATCAATTGGTCTATGTTTCTGATACTTTGAATCAGCAAACTCATCATACGGTACGGAGAACGTGTAACTTAACTTCTGTAACTACCGCTGAAGATGGCTCAAAGCTGAGCCGAAACGTACGAATCGATGTAATGTATCAAAACGACGAATAAATCAGTTATTTCTGATATTGCGCACTGTAATCTGCGTCTGACCCTCATAGCCTTGACTTCTCTTATCAAAATAATTAGCAAATTAAATTTTTGTTTTAATTTTATATTTTTAACTGAAGAACTGAATAATTAGAATTTAGAATATTATTTATTTTAAGTAATATTATCAAGAAAACATTTTTTGTAAAGATCATCGTTACTTAAAAAAAGAGAAAACTGAGTAACTGGTTGTCTTAGCATTAGAATGATATCTTTTTTGCGTGTGCGTATACGGCACGCCATTTTACTATTTAATATCATCATAAAAATTCTACCAAATTAAATTGATACTCAAAGAAAAGAAATTATTATTACGTCTAGACATACTTATAATTCATCGAATTATTATTAAGCTATAATTGAAAATGCAGAATTACAGTTATGTCTAGACAAAATATTAATTCTGAATTTATTTTACGTTATGACATAAAAAATTTTCGGGAATTAAAATTATGTGCATAATTGTAATTCCCGAATTTTACTTATGTACGCAATTTTAATACTTGAATTTCTATTATGTACACAATTGTAATTCTGGAATTACTTTTTTTTCTTTTAGTAAGTAACAGGGTTCTTTAAGAAATAATATTTTCTGGATAATTATCTTAAAATGTATTCATCACAAATTTTAGAAAAAGTCTTTATTATGTACTGGAAAAGAGAATTTATACTTTTTCAAAGAACATTATAAAATTTATAAGCGGTATTATTTGACCAAACTGACGTTGCGTATAATGTCGTACAATTACATTAATTCAATCCACATAACAGTTCTTCAATATTTATAATCATGGATCGCGATATAAGATCGCGAGCCAAAAAATAATTCAAAACAGAAGTCGTTTTTGTTCGACCCAACTGGCCAATAATTTATTAATTTCATAACGTTTCGGCTGCAATTTCAGCCCTTCTCAAGTGAATAATCACGCCATCAATCATCAATAACCGCATACAAAAAATCCATTACATTGCTGACATCGTGACCAAACTACGTCATGCATAGGGTAAATCTCGGGTAAGATGGCCATATTGTTATTTCGACTAGTGCACGCACATAAACAACTGTAAATATTGATTATCTTTGAGACTGACTACAAAAATGCACTGTTTAGCCATTATTAGAGAAATTACAGCCACATGGGCCATCTTTTCCGTATGGCCATCATATCCGAGTTTACCCTACGTAAAGCTAAAAGGCGAAAAAACTAACGATAATCAATAAGATAAAATAATCGCTCAGAAGTCATAAAATAAAAAATAAAAATTAAATAAAAATTGAAATAAATAAAAGTAAAAGGTGTACAAAAGTAAAAACAGCAACTTACATATTCTGTGCGTCAAAAAATAAGAACAGAAAAGGCATGGGACGAGAAGACATCGTAAGCCATCTTTGCGAACACATCCGTACAACGTGACAGTCGAAGTCATACTAAATGACCGACACAATAAACGCACAGAATATGTAAGCTGCTGTTTTTTGTACACCTTTTACTTTTATTTATTTCAATTTTTATTTAATTTATATTTTTCATTTTATGACTTCTGAGCGATTATTTTATCTTATTGACTATCGTTAGTTTTTTTGCCTTTTAGCTTTACGTATGTATGACGTAGTTTGGGCACGATGTCAGCAATGTAATGGATTTTTTGTATGCGGTTATTAATGGTTGATGACGTGATTATTCACTTGAGAAGGGCTGAAATTGCAGCCGAAACGTTGTGAAATTAATAAATTATTGGCCAGTTGGGTCGAACAAAAACGACTTCTGTTTTGAATTATTTTTTGGCTCGCGATCTTATATCGCGATCCATGATTATAAATATTGAAGAACTGTTATGTGGATTGAATTAATGTAATTGTACGACATTATACGCAACGTCAGTTTGGTCAAATAATACCGCTTATAAATTTTATAATGTTCTTTGAAAAAGTATAAATTCTCTTTTCCAGTACATAATAAAGACTTTTTCTAAAATTTGTGATGAATACATTTTAAGATAATTATCCAGAAAATATTATTTCTTAAAGAACCCTGTTACTTACTAAAAGAAAAAAAAGTAATTCCAGAATTACAATTGTGTACATAATAGAAATTCAAGTATTAAAATTGCGTACATAAGTAAAATTCGGGAATTACAATTATGCACATAATTTTAATTCCCGAAAATTTTTTATGTCATAACGTAAAATAAATTCAGAATTAATATTTTGTCTAGACATAACTGTAATTCTGCATTTTCAATTATAGCTTAATAATAATTCGATGAATTATAAGTATGTCTAGACGTAATAATAATTTCTTTTCTTTGAGTATCAATTTAATTTGGTAGAATTTTTATGATGATATTAAATAGTAAAATGGCGTGCCGTATACGCACACGCAAAAAAGATATCATTCTAATGCTAAGACAACCAGTTACTCAGTTTTCTCTTTTTTTAAGTAACGATGATCTTTACAAAAAATGTTTTCTTGATAATATTACTTAAAATAAATAATATTCTAAATTCTAATTATTCAGTTCTTCAGTTAAAAATATAAAATTAAAACAAAAATTTAATTTGCTAATTATTTTGATAAGAGAAGTCAAGGCTATGAGGGTCAGACGCAGATTACAGTGCGCAATATCAGAAATAACTGATTTATTCGTCGTTTTGATACATTACATCGATTCGTACGTTTCGGCTCAGCTTTGAGCCATCTTCAGCGGTAGTTACAGAAGTTAAGTTACACGTTCTCCGTACCGTATGATGAGTTTGCTGATTCAAAGTATCAGAAACATAGACCAATTGATCCATATCTGTAAATTTGTTCAATTAATGTTGAGATATTAAAAAGATCCCTTAGGAAACTCACTATTTGTCTTGAAAAACGTGGAATACAGAGCCATGTACATAATGAATACTCTCTGCGAGACTTGACGATCTTGTCGACACGACACACAATGATGTGAAGGGTCTTGCAAGAAGAGGCATGTCGTAGGTCAACACACCGGCGAGGATTATAACAAAGCACAATTTGACACCGTCACAACATTGCATGTATCAATAGTAAAACCCCGATTTGCCAACGACCAAAGTTCATGAGCATGGATTACAATTTGCTCAAAACCGTGACATATGCATGATGCAAAAAATCCGTGTCATTTTGAGACGGTGTCAAATCGTGCTTTGTTATAATCCTCGCCGGTGTGTTGACCTACGACATGCCTCTTCTTGCAAGATCTTTCATATCATTGCTGTGCATGTGTCGTGTCGATAAGATCGTCACGTCTTCTCGCAGAGAGTATTGCACATGGCTTTGTATTCCACGTTTTTCAGACCGAATGGTGAATTTCCTAAGGGATCTTTTTAATATCTCAACATTAATTAAACAAATTTACAGATATGAATCAATTGGTCTATGTTTCTGATACTTGGAATCAGTACACTCACCATACAGTACGGAGAACGTGTAACTTAATTTCTGTAACTACCGCTGAAGATGGCTCAAAACTGAACCGAAACGTACGGATCGATGTAATGTATCAAAACGACGAATAAATTTCTGATATTACGCACTGTGATCTGCGTCTGACATCTCCCTCACAGCCTTGATTTCTCCTATTTTAATCTCGAGGGTCCTCATATTACTTTATTTATAATTTTGATTTTTTATTCGATAAAATTTTATTATGTTCTTTGAAGGAGTATAAATTCTTCTTTCGAGTACATGATAAAGACTTTCTAAAATTTGTACATTTTAAGACTATTATCAAGAAAATATTTTTCCTTAAAGACAACCGTTACTTACTAAAAAAAAAAATAAATTGAGTAATCGCTTTTTTAAAACAGTGCAATTGATATTTTTCCTGTGTATGCATGTACACACGTATGTACATACGTACGCACAAAAAATTTTTCTATGTTAAAATATTTTCTTTCTATTTAAAAAAATGCGAGAAACTATCATCGCTCAGGACGGGGGCCCGGCGTTACGCGCCGCTCGTGCGTGATCATCGCCGCTTGTAGTAAACAACTGCCCGCGCGCCGACCGCGGGGCGGCCGCTTCTCGCCGCGCGCTTGGATTTGGCGGTGGGCGGGCTAATACGGCGATTTTTAATCATTAATAACTCAGAAACTATTGCGAAAATTGCAAAATGGTACATGACTTTTCGACTCAGTTTGGCTCGCTCTATCTAAATCTGAGAAAAGTACCAAGGATTCAGGGACACCCTGTATATATGCAAACATAATGTTATTGTCTGTAATATAAATGAAATTATTTGAAACAATATTGAATGAATCAGTGAGAAAACATGCATTTTGTAACACGTCGATTCTAAAGCGGGAAAGACACACTCTTGCATAAAGGCATAATGCACGACGCATAAGGCAATTAACCAATCAGAGTTTTTTTAATTCCATTGTGACAATAGAAATTATTTATGCAAGAGTGTGTACTTCCCACTTAAGGTCAATCCAGACAAACTTGCATATGTGCATAGGCATGTAAAAAATTGGTCCATGTACATCTGCATAAGGAAATAGACGAATCCATTTGCACCTATGCAAGTTTATCTGGATAAGCCTTTAAGGTAACGTTCCAAAACGTCCTCAAAAGAAAAATTTTACGATATAATCAAAAGACACGGTAGTCAAGTACACGCAAAGCAAGACCGCACCGTGACTCTTTTACGCGACGCGACGAGTTACGAGTACTCGAGATGTTGAGATATAGGATACGTTACATATAACTATATATTTTGAGTAGAATTTTCCTCGGGAAGGACGTTTTGAAACCAATAAGAACATAACCTTGCAAAGTATAATGAGGTACAATACATTTTATGAAATAATCGTACCATGTGTATTAAAACATGCTATCAAAATACTTACTTTTATCGTAGTAGCCGTAATCAGCGTGTCTCTGCAATGTCGTCGTAGGCCACGAATGGCGCCGTAACAAGAATGCGTACTTGTACTTGCTTGCGTGTTACGTGAGAGAAACTCCTGGATTGTTTCGTCAATTTTTTTCTCTGTTTATACACAATCGCGCGTTCTTGAGTATACTTGCTTGCGTGTTACGTGAGAGAAACTCCCCGGACTGTTTCGTCGATTATTTTCTCTGTTTATACACAATCGCGCGTTCTTGAGTGTACTTGCTTGCGTGTTACGTGAGAAAAACTCTCGAGTCCCGGGCTGTTTCGTCGATTATTTTCCAAGGAACTTCGCGCCGCGCGGATCACAATCACTTCCGCGGCCTCGTCGCGTTCACGCATTGCACTGCACGTTTTCCGTTGAATGCGCGCGCACCTTGACCAGAGAGAAACCAAGAGGCGAGAGCGGCATTAGCACGGAAGAGAACCACAAATTGTGGACGTTACCTACAAGAGTCGGTAACAGCTAAATCACGGCCGTGGCTGCTCTCGAGAGATAAGACTTCCAGTTGAGGTTATCATCGAGTAAACACGTTGTATCTTTGTGACAGTTTGTTCTATAGAAGCATACGACCGATTTCACCGTCTCCGATTAACTTGATCCTTTGATTAAACTCACTCTTTATCTCTTTCTAACTCTTCCCTTATTTAGAAAGAGACGAAGAGTGAGTTTGGTAATTATACAGTTTAGGGGCCTCACCTCAAATCTCGATGAAATTATGCTCAATCGACGCGTTTTTGCACGAAACGACCGAATCTGGCAGAAAAAAGTGTCGCTCTGCCCCGCGACGCGAGATATTAAACGTTAAAGTTGACAGGAATCAGGTTATGATTCCTGTCATACCGACGAGATGCAGCGACTACGACCATGTGCGACCATGCCCTGCGGCCACACGCGCATGCTCAGTGGCCGCACGCGCATGCAGCAGATCACGTGACAACTGTTTGGTTGGTAAGTCAGAAGTGTAACATAATTCGAAATGATAGTTTTTCGGCGTATAGATTAGTGACGCTTTAAAAGTATTTAAGTGTTTAAAGCGCGTCAACTAACCTATGTAGGTTAGTGACGCGCTTTAAAAGTATTTAACACTGCAGTTTAATGATTTTCATTAAAGTAGGGCACACACACACGTGTGTATGTCCTGTTTTATAGAAGTTGTGATTTTCGTTAAAGCAGGGCACACACACGTGTGTATATGTCCTGCTTTATAGAAGTTGTGATTTTTGTTAAAGCAGGGCACAAATTGCACACGTGTGTATACCCTGCTTTATAAAAGTTGTGATTTTTGTTAAAGCAGGGTACACACACGTGTGTATGTCCTGCTTTAACGAAAATCACAACTTCTATAAAGCAGGGTATACACACGTGTGTGTGCCCTGCTTTAACGAAAATCACAACTTCTATAAAACAGGGTATACACATTGCACGTGTGTGTGCCCTGCTTTAACGAAAATCACAACTTCTATAAAGCAGGGTATACACATTGCACGTGTGTGTGCCCTGCTTTAACGAAAATCACAACTTCTATAAAGCAGGACATACACATGTGTGTTTCTATAAAGCAGGACATACACACGTGTGTGTGCCCTGCTTTAATGAAAATCATTAAACTGCAAGTAGGTAAGCTATGCCGATTCTAACCATGGGATCTGAGGGGGGGTGAGGGGCGGGGGGAACCGCGGGCGGGGGGAACCGCGGGCGGGGGGGAGGGGGGAACCGCGTTTTTAGAGCGCCGCGGGGGGGTGGAGGAGGGGGAAACCGCGGGGAGGGGGAGGGGGAACCGCGTTTTTCGAGCGCCGCGAGGAGGGGGAGGGGGGAACCGCGTTTTTCGAGCGCCGCGGGGGAGGGGGAGGGGGGAACCGCGTTTTCCGGCGCCGCGGGGCGAGGGGGTCCGAGTTTTCCGGCGCCGCGGGGCGAGGGGGTTTTCCGGTGCCGCGGGGCGACCGCGTTTTCGCCGCGCCGCGGAGCGACCGCGTTTTCGCCGCGGGAGGGGTCCGCGTGCAACGGCAGCGCCGGTCGCGTGACGTCACACGCTCCCGCTCGCGTTATCTCTCTCTCGCCCCCGTCCCCCGGTCGCGCGCGTCTTCTTGTTCTCGCGGCCTCCGGCCCCCCCCCCCTCGTTCACGTTATCGCTCACGATCGCATATATTTTTTTCGCCAACAATATTTAATCGTTTAGATCTTCGCGATATTTAATTTTAATATTATATTTAAGTAAACGATAAACAAAGCTTAACGACAGGGAACGGTAAATGAAAAGGAAATTTTTAACCATATTATATGTATTTATTTATCATGAAGCGCATTATACATAATACTATCAGCAGCATACGCCAACAGTTCACAATCAATAATCGAATTTTTATCATAAAATTCACGCAAGATTGTAACTGCGTCACATTTATCGGTTATACAATTTTGACGTAAAATGGTTACAAAATGTTTGAATTTTTCACTTACACCGTGAACATTTAGACATAATTGAAAATAAACATTCTCGACGCAATGTTCTAGTTCGAACAGGAAGAGTACGGTTGACGGTTTCATGTACAAGTTGGTGCCGCACGACGTCAATTTTACAATATCTGCGTCACGTATTTTAACAAGCTCCAGATCTTGAAACGTTAGCGAAGATGGTGCCGATGACTGCACGAGTCGCTGTATATCTGCACGTTTTTCGATGAATGTCACCCACGTTGCATGTGGCAGAATTATCCGATTGCCTCGGTTATCACCAATATGTATATCCACGGAGGATATAGGTCCCGCGTTGATTCCAACATCCAAAAATTTATACGCTGTCGATGTCAAGGCAAATCTTCTTCCCAAAATACGTGGCGTGTAGCGGGGTTTATCAAAACTGTAAAAATACAATTATATGTTTATAAAAGTTTTTGCACAAGTATATACGAAAATTAGCGGTACTTACTCATTGTGTTGTTTCTCGCACGTTCCATCCTGAATCGGAACGTAATAGTTCGCACCGTGAGTGTTCATCGTATCTAGCTGTTTGCGACGTACTCGAATTGTATCGAACTCTCGACTGCGCTCTAGAATCCTCGTAGACCATTTATACATACACAAAACTGCAAATCTTGCAAAAATAGCGCCAATGTACGGCTGCTGCATGGTGACCACCACCACAATCCACATATACGTTAAATGTGATGTCTTTGTCAAGAACATTCGTGATGAGATTACCTCATCGAGCATCGAATATGATTTCTTTTCAAGAGCATACGTGTCTCGCGATGATTTTATCGAACACGTGCAAAACTGCAAATTTTGCAATTTCGCATAAGTCAATGGAGCGATATTGTTTTGAAGAACATGTCGCAACATGTCTCGCGATGATTTTATCGAACACGTGCAAAACTGCAAATTTTGCAAATAGCGCCGATGTACGGCTGCTGAGATGAAATTAGATATGATAATCAAACGATGCATC
>JASTWP010003254.1:0-27268 GCA_030770255.1 Temnothorax ravouxi
ATTACACTTTTCATAGAATTAAATGATATATGTGCAGCTACTTCTAGATTTCTAAAATTATTAAAAATAAGTGGATTAATAATACCAAATTAAATTTGTAATTAATTTATAACAGTACAAAACAACATACGTTCGAGAAACGTTATCAAAAAACTCCTTCAGTGGCAGAAGCGATTCTCGTGATAAACGTAACATTTCGTTCTGCAATTTAGACTTTTCCAATTTTTTAGTATCTGGTGGATGTTGATGTAAAGTTTGCACACGTACTTGCCCATCAATTATCTTTGCCACACCACAACATCCTGTTGCACGACGTGTTGCAACATCTATATCTGTTCTTTATCCGCTTATCAATATTATATGTGTATCCATCATGTATATAAATGAAAGTTCCCTTTTGTTTACCACTAACGGTCTCCATGTTGTACTGAAATATATTATAGGCACGTTTAGCGGACAAAAAGCAGCTCAGTGAGACCAAAGCAAAGAGCGAACGAAACGTAAGAACGTTGAGCAAAAACGCGGGAATGTAGCTGGCAGAGAGGGCCACTTTCACCAAGCTCCGGTTAATCGAATATCGAATCGTCCTAGTAACTTTGCAGGATGCCAACTGAAGCTGCTGTCGCTTTGACGGTTAAGGGCTAAGGGAGCGGTCCCATGATGCGGAAATCCATAGCGGAACGGAACGCGCGGATCTAGCGTGACCAATCACAGACATTCTGCTTTCAGGCGAAAAGTCTATGATTGGTGGCGCTGGGTCCGCAAATTCCGTTCCGCTATGGATTTCCGCATCATGGGACCGTTCTCTATAGGTTTGTTCGCGTCGCATGCCCCACCATGCTCCTAATCACTCCAACGCACTCCAAAAACTCATCTGCTCCAATCGCCACCTTTATCCGTGATCCAAGTGCTCTTGGTGTTTATTGGAGTATGCGACACGAACAAACCTTATGGGAGCGGTCCCATGGTGCGGAGTGTGCGTAATGCGGAATTGGCGGAACGCTCGTGATTGGTTGGACACTCTGTACGCTCATTCCGCAGTTTTTCCGATCCGCAATCCGCAGTGAATGCACGGAATTGTAAATAACGCAATGCTATTTGGAGCTAAATAACGCAATGTTATTTAGAGTCGAATGTCAGGTGAAATTGGTTCACGAATAGCGTATTCCTTAGCAATAGTTGGTCCCACTAATGTTAATAATTTCTCAAATAATTGAGGTGATATTCTGAAATAATCTATATATATATTTCTCTGTGTCGTCAATTGTCATTTCCTTCACAAGATTATCACTCGCTCCTTGTGCAAATCTTCTTTCAATACTATAGGTCGCACCCAATATTTGCGTTGTTTTTTATTACTTTCTTTTTTTAAAAGAATGTTGTACAACGCATACAACTTTATAATTTTGTGACGTATATTTTGTTGTTCGAAAACACACGTACTTGTCTTTTTTTTATTTATTAATATGCTAATAATTAGAAACAATTTGTCAGAATCCTTTTCAATTGAAGAGATGAAAAATATCTCAGCAGTCTATAACAGTTATTAAAACGGTATGCTCTACGTTTTATAGGTTACAACTTAATATTATTCTTCACATATGTCGTTCTGAGTTCCGATCCGCCAGATTTAATTTTCTCGTGTCCCATGGAGCGGAAAATGCGGAAGCGCAATTTATATCAGCCAATAATATGCGCTATTTCTGTGGACACAACGGAAGAATATACGGGAATGAATTTCTGATTGGCAAGCGTCAATTGCGCTTCCGCAAGTTGCGCTCCATGAGACACGAGAAAATCAAACCTAGCGGAAAGCAAACTTGCGGAATGAGCGTACAGAGTGTCCAACCAATCACGAGCGTTCCGCCAATTCCGCATTGCGCATATTCCGCACCATGGGACCGCTCCCTCACCACCGCACAAGCTCTTCCGTAAGGGTGCGGTCCCATGGAGCGTATTTCACGGAAGCGGAATCAGCGGATCGCCAATCAGGAGATTGTTCTGCTCGAATCCTTGTAAAGATCTTGTGGAAACGATGCTGTGATTGGCGATCCGCTGATTCCATTTCCGCGAAATATGCTCCATGGAATAGCAGCCTTACTCATAGTAGGTAGTATGTATTGGTATATTACCAATACATACTGCCTACTATGAGTGAGAGTTCTGATTGGCTTCTGCTTTTCTGCTTTCTGCTAAGGTGTAAAGCCGACTTTAGGCTGAATTTCCACCGAGGGCATCACGCGTCGCGTCATAACGCGAGTCACGAGTTTTAAGGGGATCCTAAAGCCGTGATCCTAACCGGTTTTTTTTCTTAGCACTAATCTTTTAATTGGCTTTATAGAAATGCAAAATTCTTGTCTAGAATTAAAGTACGCATCAAAATCTAGGTCATGGTGGTCGAATTTATAAGTGGTGGTCGTCACGTATAACAAAAAAATATTAATTTTTTTTTGTTTTTGATATAAATTCGACCACCATGACCTAGATTTTGATGCGTACTTTAATTCTAGACAAGAATTTTGCATTTCTATAAAAGCCAATTAAAAGATTAGTGCTAAGAAAAAAACCGGTTAAGATCACGGCTTTAGGATCACCTTAAGGTGCCATTTCATGTGAGTGAGTGATCCCAGATGCGCACAGTGTTGATCGGACACCACCAATCAAATTATATAAATTCATCCTAACCCTAAGAAATCCCAACTAAGAAATCTGATTGGTGGTGTCCGATTTACACTGTACGCATCTGGGATGCTCCCGCATCAGACATCGCTACCACAGTATATACAGTAGCGCAACTCTGTGTCGGCACTTTTGATGTCATCGTGGATAAAAACCAATTGCGCATGCGTGAAGTAGGTAGGTAACCAATCATGATATTGATATTCTGTCTCACTTTGACTAATGGCAGAGAACGAGACGAACGTATTTACGTCTGTCGTAGTCGTTAGCGTAAGCAGACGCAAATCTAAAGATTCTTTTGCAATGCCAGGCACTAAGCAACATTTATTCCTATCGCAATTATACGTGCTACATTATATGTATATGTATATGTATACATATAATATATATATATATATATATATATATATATATATATATACAGGGTGTCCCATTTTAACTTGGACAGCAAAATATCTCAAAAACTAAGCTTCATATACAAAAATGTTCCAGACCAAAGTTGTATGGTTTCAAGGGGTACATAAGATGGTGTCATTAGTTTTCACCTTAAATAGTTGCTTGAAGGTCACGTAAAGGTCACCTTCAATTTTTTAAATAGAACCTACCTACTTTTTATTACATATTCTTGTAGCTTATCTCGAGGGCTTTCCAAAACACTATAAGAAAGTATTTTTTTCATTAAGAACTTTTGGAATTATAAGGCTTGAAAGTTCTAGTATTTTGACATAAAATACAAAATATCTTGTAAAACATCAAGTTTTCGGTAATGTTACCTTAATACTTTTATGCACAGAATAATGAGACAAATCAATTGGTACGAAAAAAGACAGTTGCTTTTAAGAAAATGTATGCAGATGCGTGTTGCAAATTACATATTTTTTCTTAAAGGAATTATGCTTTTTTTATACCAATTGATTCGTCTCATTATTCTGTGCATAAAAGTATTAATGTAACATTACCGAAAACTTGATGTTTTACAAGATATTTTGTATTTTATGTCAAAATACTAGAACTTTCAAGCCTTATAATTCCAAAAGTTCTTAATAAAAAAATAGTGTTTTGGAAAGCCCTCGAGATAGACTACAAGAATATGCAATAAAAAGTAGGTGGTTCTATTAAAAAAATTGAAGACCTTTACGTGACCTTCAAGCAACTATTTAAGGTAAAACTAATAACACCATCTTATGTACCCCCTTGAAACCATACAACTTTGGTCTGGAACATTTTTCTCTAAAATATTGCGTTTACGAATAAATCGGGTGATACGGGTGGTCTGAGACACCCGGTATATATGTATACAGGGTGCCCATAATTATGGCATAAACTCTCGTGAGCAGGTAAAGCGGACGAAACTGAGCCGAAAAGTCCTCTACCATTTTGTAATTTTCGCAATAGTTTACGAGATATAAATGTTTAAAAATTGCCGTGTTAGCCCGGTCCTTCGCCAAATACAAGCACGCGGCGAGATACGAACGCCCAGCGTCATTGTTTCCAAGATCGCGAGGAGTTGTTGATAAAAAACAGGGGGACAATCGCATCTCAGAACTGCCGTTTGTAGGCATTGCCGCGCGTAGTAAACAACTCCTCGGATGCCGACGCTGGGCGGTCGTATCTCGCCGCGTGCTTGTATTTGGCGAAGGGCCGGGCTAACACGGCGATTTTTAAACATTTATATCTCGTAAACTATTGCGAAAATTACAAAATGGTAGAGGACTTTTCGGCTCAGTTTCGTCCGCTCTACCTGCTCATGAGAGTTTATGCCATAATTATGGGACACCCTGTATATATGTGTGTATGTATAATATCAATGTGTTTTAAAAAAATACATATTCAGATATAAACTCTCTCCCGATTTCTGCGTGGATGAAAACCAACTGCGCATGCGTGAACGAGGTAGGTAACCAATCATGGACCTGTTCTTTTTAGCCGCAATGCTGCACCGCAGTGCAATGAGTTAAAGCGAGAAAAAGTATGTCTGTTTTGTTTTAATTTATTGCACTGGTGTAGCAGTGAAGTGGAGAAGAACAGGCTCCATGATATTGATATTCTGTCTCATTTCCTCTCTCTGTTTGTTTACTCTCTCATAACCGTTTAATTTTCAATTTTCTAATGTAAGTACTAATATTAAAAATAATTTATGTAAAATTTAATTGTAATGCAAAGTTAGTCTTTTCATAAATACAAAAAAATTTTTTATTTGTTTTTTACTGAATAATTTCTCAATCGCAATTTTTCATCAATTATTTCGAATAAAATATGCCAGAAATTGAAATTTTTATCATAACTTTTTAAATTATAACAATAAATAATGTAATGACAAATAAAGTAAATAAATGGGAGCATCTCAGATGCGCACAGTGTAAATCGGACACCACCAATCAGATTTCTTAGTTGGGTAGGGTTAGAATGAATTTATATAATTTGATTGGTGGTGTCCGATCCGCATCTGGGACTCACTCCTAAAGCCCGTATCAGACTACGCATTGGAGATTGAGATTATGAATTGGAGATTAGAATTTAACCAATCAGGATGACGCAGGTTAAAATTGAAATTAGAGATTGCTTAAATTCTAATCTCCAATTCACAATCTCAGGGCCACCGCACAAGCTCTTGCGTAAAGCGTTACGTTACGTTAAGTACAGATCTTAAACATAAATACGTACGTAAACTTAGACTTCAGTCAACGCACAAACAAAATCTTAACGCGTAGGCCACGCAGCTTACGTTATGATTTTATTTGTGCGTTGATTGAAGTCTAAAGCATCATCTACAATGGCCATAGCAGTAAGATCGTAAGCAAATCGACCAACCACAATCAAGTTTTCTTAAGCATCGTCTACAATGGCCGTAGCAGTAAGATCGTTAGCTGATCGATCAACCACAATCAAGTTTTCTTATATATTCTTGACTGTCATTGGTCGATCAGCTTACGATCTTACTGCTACGGCCATTGTAGACGGGCCATTATATATTCTTGACTGTCGTTGGTCAATTTGCTTACGATCTTACTGTTACGGCCATTGTAGACGGGCCATAAGTTTACGTACGTATTTATGTTTGAAATCTGTACTTAACGTAACGTAACGCTTTAGGGTGAAATTACACGATACGGGAATCAGCGAGCGGGACAGAGGATGCGTGACTCGAACAGCCAATCAGCGCTCTTCCGCATTTTTCTCTCCCGCATGATTGGCTATTCAAATTACGCATCCTCTCTCCCGCACGCTGATTCCCGTACCATGTGATTTTACCCTTAGGGTGCATCCCGATGGCAGTCAGAAATTCGGAAAACGGAATCTCGCAAAAGTAAGGAAAAGGGGGTCATCTTGGTCGGTCCGATTTTTCAAGGGTTGGGTTCCTCATGGAACAACTTTTACGGAAAACGGAATGGCATTCTAACCTTAAATTATTTTTAAATTAAAGAAATTTCTATATAATTTTAAAGTATAATAAAAAATACGTCGAAGCTTCATTTTTTAATAGCTTGTACTACTACGGAAAGTATATTTTTTCTTCTAAAATAATAAAAATAAATTTTTCCATTTTTCCGTATTCCGAAAATATCAGTTCATGAGGAACTCAGTCACAAAAATTTCGGACTAACGGAAATCCACAATTATTGCATCTCTAACAGTATGTATGTACATTAACTATTTATGTGTTAAAAATTGTGTATTTATATATTATTTTGTAGAGATAGAGATCATGCGATGTTTTAATTCATGAAATAAACTATTAAAAATAAATTAGCACGAAAACAGTGTATACTTCTTCTCATTAAACATATAAACCAGAAAGATCACCTAACCTCGTAACATATACGTAAACAAAATGATGATTCTGATCGGTTGACCCCCTCTCTGTTACTTTTCCGAGATTCCGTTTTCCGAATTTCTAACTTCCATCGAGATGCACCTTTAGAAATTATTCGCAGCGAAAAATTCGCTGCATGAAAAGGCACCTTTATTTGCAATTAATGCAGAACGAGCTTTACGGATGTTCTTGTGCGCCAACATGGTCAATGGTAGTCGATCTGTGCGGAATATATTTTAATTTGTCTTGCGTAAAAATTATTTTTGTAAGGTTTGCCGTTGCTACAAAAATCGCTTTCGTGCTCACTTCGGCTTTTCTCCCTCCGTTTGTTTCCACCGTTTGGTTGCTTAACGGGTTATTCGCGCGGACCACGTTTTGCTATCCTACCTAAACGTTTTGCTTTTCATTTACTCGTTTTTGTGATTTCTGCTCTGAAAGGGGGTATGATATTATATTTGGCCGTATTGTGTTTTGTTAAAGACTAAATGTCATTAAATTTCAAGAAGAAGAAGCCAAGCGTTGATCGTTAATTAAGGTTATGTACATGCAGAGCTAAGTTTATGGTCAGTATTTAATTAATACATTATGCGTTATCTACAGTGGCATTAACAGTAGTGGATTAAGTTGTAAAACATTGGAGTAAATGGCGTTTTCGGTTAATAGGACGTAAAATAAAATTGTAAGTGAAATGGTTCAATCTTATTTCCTATGGTCTAGTAAACCATTTCGCTTATGGCTTTATTACACACCCTAGTTGCGTTCTGATATTCACTTACAATATTGAAAATCTATATGTTTACGTCACGAACACTAGATTTTCAGTATTGGCAGTGAATATCGAAATGTAGCCCGTATTAACTGAAAATGCTAAACTCCGATGTCTCACAGTTTTTATATCGTGGACTTTTCCAACTTTTTAGAATGATAGATTGATGTAGAATTTACATTTGCCCATAAATTATCTTTGTCACACCAAAACATTCTGTTACATGATGGCTGGAACATCTACATGTATTTTTAATTCGTTTATCAAATTATATATCTCTGCACAAGATTATTTATAATACGTTATGTTACCTTAAAAATAAACTTATGTCAACAACTAATAAATTCGTAAAGGAAACTTTTTAAAAGAAAGGTTACTTTGTGCATTGACATAAATTTATTTTTATATTAACATATTACGGACATTCTTGTGTAGAGACCTATAATCTACTTTAATGCCATTGTGAAAGACGCATTATAAAAAAGTGTATACAGTGACCTAATGTAGAATCGGCTATGTATTTGGCATTGCGACACTGCATCGCTTGATTATTATCTCTTGATTATTATATTTCAGTACAACATGGAAACAATTGGCGGTAAACAAAAGGGAACTTTTATTTATATACATGATGGATATACATATAATATTGATAAGCGAATAAAGAATACATATAGATGTTCGAGCCGTCGTGTAACAGGATGTCCTGGTGTGGCAAAGATAATCGATGGACAAGTACATGTGCGAACTCTACATAAACATCCACCAGATATTAAAAAGTTGGAAAAATCTAAATTGCAGAACGAAATGTTACGTTTATCACGAGAATCGCTTCTGCCACTGAAGGAGATTTTTGATAACGTTTCTCGAACGTATGTTGTTTTATATTATAAATATAATAAAGGATATATTCTAATCCATACTTTTTTGCGCATAAAAACTATATCATAATCAACAAAAGTAATAATATACATGTAGAAATATATATATTATTTCTCAATATACATATTTTTAAAATATAATTATATTTCTGATATTAAAAAATGAGAAATTTGAAATTAATTTATTAGATAGACAGATAGATAGATAAGTTTATTGTATATCCCCGTAGGGTTTACAAGGCGTTTTTGTGAGGAACGTACCCAAACCTCTTACAAAAACTTTCCTTCGCGCCCTGGCCATATGCGACCTTACAATTCATTTCCCCTCCCTTGCGACCTTACATTTTATTTCACCTCCCTTCATCTTCCATCCGGTTATCTCCTTCCGCCTCCCTTGCTTCAGCCACCTCTTTGCTTCCCTCCTTTCTGCCACTGCTCTTCCCCTTTCCTTCCGTCTCTCTCCCTCCTCTCGCTCGCCGCCTTCCCTCCTTATTCCACCTTCGCTCTGGAAACAAACTGTGTTATACCTTCATCTTATTCCCTTCATCCCTCTCCTCCTCCTCTCCCTTTCCCCTACCACTTCTTTTTCAATCTCTCTTCCTTTCTCCTTTCCATCCTACCTCCCTCTTATGCTCCTTTCTTCCTATGGTCCTCGTCCTCCTCTGTATCCGTACCCTCGTCTCCACCGATCACGCTTGCCTCTTTCACCTCCGCCTTTACTTTTAATCCTTTCGAAACAAACAGACTCTCCTCCATCCTTTTCATAATCTCGGCCTCCTCCGTCCTTTTCCAACTCCTACTTTCCTCCTCTCTCCTTTCCTTTCTCCTTTCTTTCTCCTCTCTTTCTCTTACCCTCGTCTCCACCGATTTATCCTCGTCCATCTTTACCCTAAATCTACTCCCTTCCTTTCTCCTCCGTCGTTTTCTCTCCTTCTCTTTCTATCACCTGTCTATATGGCCGGTCTGTTCGATAATTCGATCCATCGATCCGTCGCGACGACTCCCTGCTCCGTTCCGCACCTGCCGCGCCATCGACAATCCCTCTGTCTCGCGACAGTTCGATCGATCGCCCGATCGATACTCCATGCTACCAACTCGCGCAGCTCCCTCGTCAGGTAACCTGCGCTGCTACTTCCGTTCCTTTCAATCCCGCCCTTCACCCTAACCTCACTTTCCACTGTGCCTCCTCACCAACGTTTCCCGTCTCCTTCAGACCACCTTCCGCTTTACCTCCATTCTCCCGTCTTCCTTTTGCACTCTTCTATCTACTCTCTTCATCCAACACCTTCCTCACATCTCAATCTCTCCCTTCATCTCCTTTCACTCTCCTACCACTTATCCGCCTGTTCCCCCGCCGAGAGCTACCGACTCATCCAAAATTAATTTATTATTTTTTATTAATATTAGGCATGTTGATACTTTATAAATGTGAAATAGCATATATTTTTATTTTCACGTAAATGTTGCACTTGAACAGAAAAATGCGTTAATGCATTGAATATGCATGAATCGAAAAGCATCCACAGTTATTTTAATATTTTTAATTTATTTTATTTAATAATATTAATTGTTTCAGAAATCCAGAAGTAGCTGCACATATATCATATAGTTCTGTGAAAAGTATGATGGCTCGAGAACGAATTAAACAAAGACCTCCTATTCCACATACCTTTCAAGCCTTATGTACTGATTTAATTGAATACGAATGGATTAAAGAATTTTATAAAGGAAATGTAGTTGCACAAGATGGTAGCAGAGCTGTTATATTTTCAAGTGATAAACTTCTTGAAATAATTCAGCAAGCTCAAGAAATTTTTGTCGATGGAACTTTTTCGGTAAGTTATTTTAATTAATATAATTTTATAAATAAATAAAAAAAACTCAAAAAATTAATATCCCTCTATGTTCATTATTAAATTTCAATTTAAAAAAATATATTGATACGGACACTTTGTTATGGCTCGGAGCCCCTTTATTTTTTTATAATTTTTTCAAACAAATTTATTATTTCAAATATTTGTAATTTATTGGTAGGTTGTTCCTCGTTATCCACATATAGATCAACTGTATACTATTCACATTCGTTATATAAATAAAGTAAGTTTTTGCAAATAAAAAGTATTTAAACATTAATACATCATATTAAAAGCCATTATTCTTAGGCAGTTGGAACTGTGTTTTGTTTATGTGAAGCACGTACCAGTGCACTATATGAAGCAATATGGTTGAAGATATTACAGCTAGCTCCAGGATTAAAAACTAGTGTCAAATTTATTATGAGCGATTACGAAGCAGCAGCTATGAAAGTTTTGGAAAAAACTTTTTCCAAATGCAAATATTCATGGCTGTTGGTTCCATTATAATCAAGTAGGTTCTACTTCTTATTCTTAATTTATAATAATTTTTTGTCTTAATTTATTATGAAATATGAAAATATAAATTATATTTTATAATTTAGGCTGTATTACGTAAGTGGAATCGCTTAGGTTTAACAAATATTTCAAGTACGCTGTTGTCTATGACAATTACGCTTCCATTATTGCCACAAGAATACTTCGTGCAGGCATTAAGAATATTGCATAATTATTGTGATGCTACACATTCCAAACATGAGGAATTATTGCACTTTGTAACATATATTGAAAAAACCTGGTTACCTAAAGCCTCAAAAGTTAGTGTATATAACTGTCCCGTAAGAACAAACAATTTAGTAGAAAATTTTAATAGTACGATGAGACGAAAACTGGGTCCTCATCAAAATTTATGGATATTTTTAGGTACAATATTTTAATTCAGAAAATCTTGTACTTTATAATGATATTCTACTTTTTCTTATGAGTGTAACAATCAATGAGTAACAGTTAAAATTTTTTATGATTTTTCATGTCAGTATACTGTATACTGTATTGTTTAAGGCTCTTGGCCTCTCACAGCCAAATTGCTTAATCTAATTCAGCGAATGCTAATCTTGATCAATAAAGATCAAGGATAGCATTCGCCGGATTTTAAAAGTGTACTAAAATATTATAATACGTTATTTTATCCAAATTTATATTTATTTGCAAATGGCATCGACGCAAAATCAGCGTATCATTCTCGCCACTGACGTCATAATTCAATATGGCTGCAGTAAGGGGCCAGAAGTCAAATCTTTTTTTCATTTTTTTTCCTTTTATCCCTTTTTATTTAACACCAGAAAATTGTTTTTCTTTCACCATTATCCTTTTCAACTGTTTGTCGAAATATTAATGTAAATGAGTAGTATTTGAAAAGTGAAAAAATGGTATACCAAAAATAATTCTACATACATCAACCATTTCCAATTTTTCGATTTTGAGGCCTGACAAAACTCTTTTAACAGCACTTGCGATTCATCAGCAGTACCGAATAAACATTTTATTTTTCCTTATAGCCTTCACATGTGAAATTCTGTAAGGACGTAAAACGTAACAGTAAGGGAATCGACTAATCCCAATTCAGTTTAGGCTTTCTGTAACCTCTCTATTGCCAAATATTGGATTGGGATTAATCAATTTCTTTACTGTTACGTTTTACGTCCTTACGGAATTTTGTGTGTAATGGCCTTCAATGCTTTCTTCAAATTTTGTGAGTCAGGTGGTTAAGAAATGGCAACTTTTCAAAAATACTCATAGTTGACTTGTTACACTCTGTACAACATCTAATTTATTTCATTTTATTTTTAAATTAATTTTAATTGAAATTGAAACTGAAATTTTGCTTATACATCATTTATTTTTAACATTAATTTCAGATAAACTGACAAAGTTACTCGTAGATCAAGAAATTAATTTTGAACGTTTACAAAATAATAAAAGTTTAACAATTGCACAACCACGCAAAAATAAAGAGCGTGACTTAAAGATTTTTCAAGCACAAACAGATTTAATTACAGGAAGGTAATGTGAAAAATCATTAATCAAATAATAAGATAGTAATATAATATAATTGTAGTAATATAATATAATAATGTTATATCAAAACATTTATAGGTTGCCTCTTGAACAGTTCTTGCTAATATTTACTGAAATACACAACAATTTTTACCTTCAACAGGATATAAACATGCAAGGTTAGTATTAACAATATCTCCTGTAATTATCTTTTATTCTTATAAAGTAAGCCTGCTTTATCATGCTGTAGAAAAAGAAAATGTACCAAACGTATTCTTGGAAAATCAAAATGGAGAAAAAGAAAATGTACCAAACGTATTCTTGGAAAATCAAAATGGAGAAAAAGAAAATGTACCAAACATATTTTTGGAAAATGAAAATATAGAGGAAGAAAATGTATCAAATATATCCTTGGAAAATGAAAATAGACAGGAAGAAAATATATCAAACATATCTTTGGAAAATAAAAACGGAGAAAAGAAAATGTACTAAACATATATTTAGAAAACAAAAGTCGAAAGAATAATAAAGAAGAGTTATGTACCGAAACACAATTCTTTTGTCAACCAGAACATATAAACACGAAAGGTTAGTATTAACAATATCTTTTGTCATTTTTATTTGTATAAATTAATCCCTTATCACACTTTAGAGAAAGAAAGTATAATAAATATATCTTTAGAAGACGGGGAAAATTATGAAAGGGAGACACAAGTTAACGTAAATCAAGATCCAATAATTATACGACAACCTCAAGTTGTACTAACGAGACTTAAACATAAAGAGTATGAAAAGTATACTAACACTGATCGACAGCCATTAGCTTCTATTGAAAAATACTATTGCGTCAAAAGTAAATATATATTGAAATATATATACTTATCATAATCTTGCACATTACTTAAGCATTACAAAATTTAAAAAATTTTCTAGATTACGCGAAGATACAGAAAAAAAGCACACAAATATTATAGCTGTTGCAACTAAATAATGGTATAAATATGTATGTATAATATATATGACGTATTTTTAGTAAACAGTAAGAACACTAAAAATATAGTTTGATTGTTATATAACACATAGTTTCGAAATTTTTCAGAACGCATTTATAACATTCCAGAAGATTATTTTGGATATTGGTACGAAGATCAAGAAAGTACCTTAGAAAGCGACTGTGTACCCTATCACAAAGTCGACAGACATTCTCTGGAAACGTGCGAAGAAAATCGAGAAACGAAGAGATCTGACCGTACGTGCACTGCTTGCATTGATGCTGAAGCGAATCAAGTTTCGTACCGTGCGGTCATATCTGTTGTTGTGAAGAATGTGCTAATCATATTATGCGCGAGAATGATAATGTTAAAAAATGTCCGATTTGCAAAGAAGAAATTTCAACGGTCTACAAAGTATATATGTCGTAAACAAATTTACATCTTATTCTAAATATATGAACATTTAGGATTGCCTATAACTTTTAATACTTAATCGGAGACATTTGTCGGCCATACTTTGAAAGATTCGTTTTTAATGTAACGGTATTATATGTATATGTTAAGCATTATGTACTACGTATAAAAGACTGTATGCAAGCTAATCTGAAACTATTGTTAGTTTTTCACAATGTTGTAAGATAGAGTGCAATCATACCAAAATAATTTTTTCTTATAAGTGTATTTTACGTTAATTAATAATAGGATTTTGTTTTATGTTTTGTTTTAAACAAGAAAGAACGGGCGTACGTACTGCTTTTCAAATGTGAGCTATGTTTAAAAAAATAAGTTTTGTTTCATTCTCGTACTTTAAAGGATATAGAATTAAGGTTTATTTTATTGTGCGATATAAGTTGCAATATAGTTTTAATTGTTTTGTGAATAAATTACTTATGTTTTGTGAATAAATTACTTGTATTTTGACTTTCAATCCTGCTTACAATACAATTCGAGTATTGTGTAAAAATTTAATAGTTTGATTATTGATTAATCTAGTTTTATACACACACGCGCTCTATAAAATTGCTCTAAACTACGCTTTAGAATTAAATTACACAGTAAAGTGCAAACATTATGCATATAATATTAATATTATATGCGTAACGTAAATATTAATAATATTGATATTACACATAATGTTAACGATAAAATCATTTTTGCTGTTTACATGTGTGTGCGTGCACGTGCGTATACCTATGCGTGTGAAAGTATTAAATCTATGTTAGAGACAGGAGAAAGATGTAAATAGCAAATATGGTTTCACCGTTAATATTATAGTCCACATTGTAACGTTTGGACTTTATTTTATGTAATTTAATTCTGAATAAGCGTAATATTTATAATTTTTTATAGAATTTATGAACATTAAAGGAATTATGCTGCAATAAATTTGAAGAAACTCCATAACATTATACAAGGTTCTAGTAGCGAAGACAGTAAAAATAAATCGTCGCTTAAAAAAATCTCATATTTTGCAAATGGATTTATCGATTTTTGTTGAACTAAACTGAATCTTCTATGAACTGCGAGTGATCCACAAGACATGTCCTTCCTTGGCACCTGAAACATATAGTAAATAAACCTAAACAACTCTAGTACTATATGTGACAGCAATTATGTTTAAATAATTCGATAGGCATTATGTAGGGTAAACGGTACAGTAATTGACAAGGGTACAGTGATTGACACATACATGACATATTTGTACCGTAGAAGACAAACTACTCGCACAATGAATCATAAAGTACTTATGTAAAGTAATCAAAAAGAACTGTCGTCTTCAGTATCTTACAATTAATCGCGCGATGAACAGTTCATCTATTATGGGTACAAATATAACAGTGTCAATCACCTTATGCTGTCAATTACTGTATCGTTTATCCTAATTATATAAAAGTCTTGTAATCGAATCACACACACACACACACACACACACACGCGCACACACGCGCGCACACACGCGCACACACACGCACAACACGCACACACACGCACACACACACACGCACACACACACGCACACACGCACAGGCACACGCACATATTTGATCACATACTATATATTATATTGAGGTTAGAAAAACTGTCACGGAATAAGTTTATATTATCAATGTATCAAAGTGACATAAATACACTTACCTAAAATTTAACACATATTGTAAAAATTTAGTTAATTGAATAATTGAATAAAGGGTTACATAGATTACTTGAATAAAGGGTTTACATATATTAGATTACTTCTTATCGCCACTGTGTCCGATCCGCACTGTGTCCGATCGCAACCACCGTGTGTCCGTTTCCTACTGTGTCCGATCGACACTGTGTCCGATTCGCACTGTGTCCGATCCGCACTGTGTCCGATTGCAACCACCGTGTGTCCGTTTCCCACTGTGTCCGATCGACACTGTGTCCGATCCGCACTGTGTCCGATCTGCACTGTGTCCGATTGCAACCACCGTGTGTCCGATCGACACTGTGTCCGATCGACACTGTGTCCGATCCGCACTGTGTCCGATCTGCACTGTGTCCGATTGCAACCACCGTGTGTCCGTTTCCTACTGTGTCCGATCGACACTGTGTCCGATCCGCACTGTGTCCGTTTCCTACTGTGTCCGATCGACACTGTGTCCGATCCGCACTGTGTCCGATCTGCACTATGTCCGATTGCAACCACCGTGTGTCCGATCGACACTGTGTCCGATCGACACTGTGTCCGATCCGCACTGTGTCCGATCTGCACTGTGTCCGATTGTAACCACCGTGTGTCCGTTTCCTACTGTGTCCGATCCGCACTGTGTCCGATCTGCACTGTGTCCGATTGTAACCACCGTGTGTCCGTTTCCTACTGTGTCCGATCGACACTGTGTCCGATCCGCACTGTGTCTGATCCGCACTGTGTCCGTTTCCTACTGTGTCTGATCGACACTGTGTCCGATCCGCACTGTGTCCGATCCGCACTGTGTCCGATTGCAACCACCGTGTGTCCGTTTCCTACTGTGTCCGATCGACACTGTGTCCGATTCATTCAACCTGCTGTGTCCGATTTATTCTGTGCGCAACTGGGACGCTCCCTCAATTGAATAATGAACTGATCGTACGAAAATCCTCCATCTGTTGGCTATTAAATAAAAATTCGTTTAACTTAAGTAGTGATCGGTTACAAAGGGTTCGAGATTCAGAATTGACAAAAAATAGAAAGAAAACTCAAATAAACGGCGATAAATGTAATGAGAAGCAGGTTTTCTTAAAAAAATGCGAGGAAATTAATATTGGTGACTGGTGTCTATTTAGAAAATATAATAGTACCAAGTGCTTTGTTGGTATGATTTTGAGCTTTGCTTATTTAGAAGGAAAAACATTAAAGAGTCATAATCTAGTTCTTACGCAAACATAAAAGGCAATACCAAAGAGATTGGTGTATTGTGTTATTGGTATGAATTAAAATCAAATAAAGAGCTAATAGTTGTACCAATGGATGTACATGGTTATATAAATATTAAGCAGTATTATATGACAATGTCGTCTCCTATTATAACTGAAAATAATGTAAAAGTTCATGAGGAGATCTATCTTAAAATAAAAAAATTATTCTGATCTATTCAACTGTTTATTTAACTGTCTATTTAAACATATTTTTAACTCTTAAATTAACAATTATTACAGCTCTTCTGGCGACAGCCGTTTGTAAGCAAGGCATACTTGCAATAAAAACTATTAACCAAATAAAAAATAATAATTAATTTAATAATTTTAATTTAATAATATTAATAATATTAATTTAATAAATAATAATAATAATTAATTAATTAATTTTCTGTTTGTATTCATAATCTAGAAATCATTGATTTTGCAACGTCGAATTCACTAGAATTCATTAAGAATCATGCGAATTCATGAGAAATCATAAGTAATCGTATAGATTTAGAAATCGCGGAAATCCTATAGGCAATCATTAGAAATCGATTTCTTTTGGAAATCATTGGTCCATTGAAATCAGGAGTGAGCAGCCCCTCGTCCTAAACCCAACATAATGATAGACGGTACCGCCGTACCAATGGCAAGCGAACACAGGTTTCTGGGTATCAACATAGACAATAAGATGAGCAGTAGGGCTCACATGAAATACCTGCTCAACAAGAGCAGAAGAATTTCTAGTATATTGATGGTTTTAGCGGGCACCAAGTGGGGAGCACACCCGCAACTATTACTCTCGCTGTATTGTGCAGTCTTCAGAAGTGCCATAGAGTATGGATGCGTTGTCTTTAAATACAAAGGCAATAAACAGCTCTTCCTTGCCATCCAACGCCTACAATGGAAGCTGTTAAGGTGTGCTATGGGCTATCGTATGTCTACGCCTATAAATGTGATCCTAGATGAGGCTAAAGAGCCCCCACTGTGTTTTGCATACCTTATGCATAATTATTTGGTCAAAAGCTTTTCTTGCAGTTTCAATCCAGTTATAGAAAGCCTGGAAAGCGTACAGTTCAGCACAATCGGCGCTGTTAAGAGAGCTAAAGCATGTCGCATGATTCCACTCTTTAGGTCTTTCCTTGCAGTCAAAAATATACGAGGAGTTATGCATCGTTCAGTTGCGCTTCCCCATTTCACTTATCCTTTCTTCTCACTCATTAACCAACCTGAATGAAATTATTACAATTCTCTCACCCGAACATTGACTCTATCTCTGCGCATGAAGCAAACTTGCACTTTAGGGAATTATTTGCGGAATATACGATTGGAACAATCACTTTTTATACTGACGGTTCTAAGATTGATTCTTCAAGAACGGTAGATGCCAGTGTTTACTCACTGGATTTACTCATTGAAATTCGTTGTAGGCTCCCTCCCGATGCTTCCACCTTTTCGACGGAGGCCTGGGCAATTTATGAAGCTCTCTTTATCATTCATCAACTCCAAATTCCTTCAGCCATCATATTTTCCGACTGTAAAAGCGTTCTACAGACAATTACTTCGCATAACATCACACATAATAACTACATTATTACACTCATTCGCAATATGTACAGTAGAGCAGTCACTGCGGGCTCTAGGATCGCGGTAGCGTGGATTCCGTCACACAAGGGAATCATAGGTAATGAGAGAGCGGATTCTCTGGCTAAGCAGGCTATCACAACAGGCAGATAATCTAACTTCAAGGTACCATACACAGATCTTTATGACAGGTCTAAAACCATACTAGATAATAAATACAAAGCATATGTGGCGGTCAGCTGTCCGCCACGAACGCGCGACAACGCGCACGCGACGCCGGCGGTATGACGGGAGGCGCGCGGCGCGCGGCGCGGCGCGGGCGGCAGTATCGATCGGCGAGATAGTCCGGCGCGCGCCCGCTACGCGGCGCTTCGCCGGCTAATTCTCTTGTGAGAAAGATTCGACACCGATCCTTATATGAAGGGCAGCCCAGCGAGGTTTCTCCCGCGATCTTCGAGAACGCCAGTTAGGGTGTGCTCATACCAGGGCCCCTGACATAACTCTTTTTTGACGGAGTGTGCTCATCAGGGCCTTCGTTTACGGAGCGTGCTCTTCAGGGCCTTCGTTTACGAAGCGTGCTCGTCAGGGCCTTCGTCTACGGAGCGTGCTCTTTGGGCCTTCGTTTATACCTGCTTTGCAGGACGTTAACTCTCCGTGGTAAGAGTCGACAGACACTCTGCTTAGGGGCTCCAAGCTACCGTACTAAACGCGGACGCCTAGTTTTAGCGCCATCTACAAAAGCGGAGGGAAACTCGTAGCCGGATCTTATGGCTTTCCACAGGACGCTGGAAACGCTTGCCGCGCGGCAAGAAGCGACGCGGTAGTCAATTAACGTGTCGCTTTTCCGTAAGAACTAAAAGTTTATATATATAATTCTTCCATAGCAGCTTATTATGCTAATTAAAAAGATAAACTATACATTCTATTCAGATTTGTCAAATCTGTCCTATATTATTAATAACATAATATAATTTCTAGACCGATTAAGCAAATATGAATAGAATGTACAGCTGAAAAGAAAAAAAGAGCATTACAAAGTAAATTCTATATTTAAATAATTGATATTTATTCACAAGAAATATAGAAATAGATATATTAGAGACAATATAAAAATAGATATATTAACCCTTGGTTGTCACACCTCTTTTTTGAATATTTTTAAGGATTTTTTAAACATTCAAAAAGTGAATTTTTTATAATACATTGATCTACAATGTTTAAACTTTGTTTTTGGACAGCATACAGCTGTTTGAAAATTGGGGTTTTTGACCTCGTGTGACAACCGAAAGTTAAAGACAATATATATTTATGTAACAACATAAAAATAAAAAAAATATATACATTATTATTTATTAAAACTCTTATGTGTATCATAATATGCATATGCTAAATCATGCAATTTACTCGTTTGTGTTAGTGGAATCCTAAAGCCCTTTAAAATATTATTAATTGTTTTTATATTACGCGTTATACATCTTGGGATATATGTATTTAACATATAATTTTGAATATGTTTGTGTTCACAGTCTATACAACTTAAATTGATATTTAATATTATTTTTAATATTCTTTAATATTCCTGTAATATAAAAATAATTATTAATAAAATAATCAGTTAAAGCAGTTATCTTTTTTATATATTCTGCAATACTTTCTTTTTCATTGATAAAATTGCACAGCAAGTTTCACAGCCTCTAACTGTTGATAAAATTTTATCAATAATATTATTTATTATATTTTCTACCACAGTATTATTAAATAGCTCTTGTATATTTTCGTCAGGAATAATATATTTATCATTTGCTTCTTGTATATCGGTGAAAGCAGGTATTGTGAGCATATCAATTAAATTCTGCATATCAGCTTGCTCACAATTACTTCCACGTAATACATTTTGTGTACAAGAATTTAGCATTAAAGATCTATAATAATATCCAAAATTCGTACAAGTTGGGTTATTATTTCTTCCCCCATGCTGACGCATTTGGCCAAAAAAGTTTTCTAGTGGATCTTGATTGAACTCACGGGTAGCAAAGCTAAGAAAGCCTATTTCTTGTAAATATTTTCTTAATAATTTGAACCCACGCAATGTGTGTACAAAATTATTCAATACCTCAGGTTTGGATTTATCATGTGCCTTCTTTTTTTGAAATTGCATATTTTGTAAAAATATGATGGCTGAGTTCCATAAATTATCATATGTAGAGTCATCTGTTGTGGTAAATGTCATAGTCTTATTATCTATACTTCTGTCTTTCATATTAATTCCACCATTTATACTATCAAATAACGTATTAAAAAATTTCAGAAAACTGGAAGTATCAATTGCATCGCGAGACAATTTACATGTTTTGCATTTGCTTTCCATTTCCTGTTTACTGTACAGTAACATTACTTTAGCGTACGTGTTAGAAAATACCTGGGTACAACAACGTACCTTCATTTTTTTTATTTTCTCTGGTATTACATGGTGATCTTTAATTTTTTCTAGAAAACCATCACAGCCTCTACTTTTATCTATAATATAAGTTTGTACTATATTCGACCATTTAGCTACTCTCGACTCATTTTCTAATATATATTTGCAATCTTTGGTTAATAGGTTGTTTCGTATGCATTTAAGTAGGTGAGGAGGATCAAACAAAGGAATTATTTTCATATCCTCTATGATTATAATATCATCTGTTTTTTCTGCCTCTGTTTGTACTTGTCTTTTTGTGTCAAATATCATTGTTTTTATGGCTTTTACATTAGTGCTGCCTTGATCGCAAATTATGCATCGTGTCTCGTTCTCGAGATCACTAAAAATCACTAGGTAGTACCGCTTCCAGCGCGTAGGAGTCACCACAATGTTCAGCCAATAAGAAGCGAGCGACGAGAGTCCCTCCTTTAGAGATCCTCTGTTCGCCATCTTCTTGTCATAACGTTTTTTGTGCGTAAAGAGAAACCACGTTTCAGCAAGTGAAAAATAGAAAATCGTTAATTTTGATTGTAGAAATGGGAAAGAAGTCTAAAAAGAGAGACCGTTCGCCCTCAGTGGAGAGGCTACGGAAGAAGCTGAAAAAAATTCAGGAAAAATTAGTAAAGAAAGATAAAGATACGTCACGGTCAAGCAGCCGAGACCACGATACCTTTTCGTTAGTCTCAAAAGAGACAGGTAAGTTAGGAATTGCCCTCTTTTCCAAGAGGCAATCTTATCGGCGGTGAGCTCACACGAGAGGTGAGACAAATTCCGCACGAACTGACTAGGTTATGTAAAGAGCAATGTCCTCTCTTGCGTCAAGAAATTGACAGCGTATATAACCTAGATCTTTTTGCACCTCCAGATACTCCTCGAGACATCGTCTTAAATCCCTTGCTCGACGAGGGAGATAAGGAGAATCGAAATGTTAACAATCTGGAAGTGACGGAACTCGAAAAGAACGACGATGACTTTGTCGAGTTAGACGAGGAAACATTAGAAATTTTCGGCGAAGGGCTTGTTAGCAACGAGGAGGAATTTGTATTCCATCCAAAATTGGCGGAGGCGTGGAAGAAGGTCCTCGCTGAGGGTATCAACAAAGAGAGCAAAGTCAAGCTCTTCAAAGCGTACCCACGGAAAGGCAACTGTCCTTTCGACACACCGAAATTAAACCCAGAGGTGGAGGCTATCGTGAATGATACAGCAAAGAAACGCGATAAATATCTAGCAATCGACCAAGACCTTTGTGGCGCTAGTCTGTCGTCATTGGGAAAAGCGATCAACATGATCTTAAATGATAAAAAAGCAGAAATCGATAGGAAAGAGCTGCTAATAGCCCTGACAGACTCAGGCAGGCTTATGTGCGAGCTATTCAAACAGCTCACCAAAGCAAGGAAGGCTTTTGTCTATCCCGGGCTCGACAAAAAAGCCAAAGCGCTACTCGAGAAAGCGGAGACGGATGAGTTTCTGTTTGGCGCAACGTTGTCTCAGAGAGTTAAAACAGCCAAGTCAGTGGAGAAGGTAGGCCTGTCTCTAAAGACGCAAACAGCGGAGAAAAAGCTGCCCTTCAAACCTCGTGCGGGGTTAAACTGGAGGGGCCCGCCTGCGAAGTCCTTCAACCAGTCACAGGCGGGCTACAATCGCAGGGCATCTCAGAGGACGTATCAACAAAACAAAGGCCACGAGAAACATCGACACACACCGGCGCAAACACAAACTCAGCAGCCGACTGCACAGCCGAATCCTGCGGCAACGTCGAAGTAGAGGTTAGGATAGCAGGACGATTAAGACACTTCTGGAAAGCTTGGGCTAAAATCACGTCAGATAAATTCGTTTTGAATAGCATATCCGGATACAAAATTAATTTTGACAAACCACCGGTTCAATTAAGAATAGCTAGAAATACTTCTTTAAATCCTAAAGACGAACCTCATTTACAACAGGTAATAGATAATTTGCTCAAAATAGGAGCAATTCAAAAGTGCGTTCCATCTGAATCTCAGATTTTGTCTTCGTATTTTTTAGTCCAGAAATCAAATGGTAAATTTAGATTTGTTTTAAATTTAAAAGACCTAAATAAGTTTATCAAAACGGATCATTTTAAAATGGAGGACATTCGTACGGTTTTAAAGTTAGTATCAAAGGGATGTTTCATGGCTACCCTGGACCTCCAGGATGCGTATTTCCTTATTCCAATAGATGAGAATAGCCGAAAATATTTACGTTTCGTATGGAAGGATCAGGTGTTCGAATTCGTGTGTCTTCCCTTCGGCCTAAATACGGCTCCGTGGCTGTATACGAAAATCACGAAACCAGTAACAGCCCTTTTGAGAGAAAAGGGACTGAAGTCAGTAGTGTATCTAGATGATTGGTGGTGTCGGGGAAGAAATGTCATAGAATGCTCAAGAAACATTGAGACAACGCAGCATGTCCTTAAGTCCTTGGGTTTTTTGATTAATGAAAGCAAAAGTAATTTAATTCCGAGTACTAGATGCCAATTTCTTGGCTTTATTGTAGACTCTGATCGCATGACTCTCGAGCTCCCGGAGAAGAAAAAGCAGTTGATCTTATCATTAATCAAAAAATTTAAATCTTTACAGTCTTGCACCATTCGGGAATTTGCTCAGTTTGTAGGCAACATCACGGCAGCCTGTCCAGCTGTTCAGTATGGCTGGATTTATTCCAAGGAATTCGAACGTCAGAAGTATTTAGCGCTATTGGAAAGTGAAGGAAATTACGATGCGAAAATGAGTTTGTCCGCAATACTGAATCCGGACTTTGAGTGGTGGGAGTCACGCATCTCCGATGCTTTCAACCCAATTAGACAACAGAATTACGCACTGGAAATATTCTCAGATGCGTCACTAACTGGCTGGGGCGCTGCATGCAATGGCGAAACTACGTATGGAGCTTGGGATGAGTTAGAGCGAAAAAAGCATATTAATTACCTAGAACTGGTAGCGGCCTTCTATGCGTTACAATGCTTTGCAGCGACAAGATACAATTGCGAAATATTGCTAAGAATTGATAATACTACAGCGGTAGCGTACATCAATCGAATGGGAGGGATCCAGTATCCACATCTCAACGGTATAACCAGAAAAATCTGGCAATGGTGCGAACAACGCAGCCTATGGATCACAGCATCATACATACCATCGAAAGAGAATGCTGAGGCTGATCAAGGATCCAGAATTATTAATGTTGATACGGAGTGGGAGTTGGCGCATTGGGCCTTCCAAGCCGTAGTACGTAGATTTGGTGTACCAGAAATCGATTTGTTCGCAGCAAGAAACAACAAAAAATGCGAAAAATTCTGTTCATGGCATCGGGATCCCGAGGCTGTCTGTGTGGATGCCTTCACGATCAAGTGGACGAAGCTTAAATTCTATGCATTTCCCCCGTTCGCGTTAATACTAAGAATATTAAGAAAGATACAGATAGACCAAGCTCAGGGTGTCTTAATCGTACCTTACTGGAAGTCACAGCCCTGGTTTCCCTTATGGAAATCAATGTTAATATCACAGCCGTTATATTTTGAGCCTAATCAAAATTTATTACTATCTGCTTGTAGGAAAATCCACCATCCGTTAGCGGGAAAAATGACGTTAGTGGCCGGGATATTGTCCGGCAAAACTTCCGAAGGCTAGGCATTAACGAAGATGCAATAGAGTTACTCTTAAATTCGATAACTCATTCAACTTTAAAACAATATTCGAAACATCTAGAAGATTGGGCTAAGTATAGCGTAGTAAGAAATTTTGATATGTTTACTCCACAAATCAGTCAAATAGTTGAGTGGCTGACCGCAATATACAAGGCGGGCGCGTCTTATGGAACTCTGAACACATGTAGGTCGGCATTGTCGTTGATCTGCGGCGATAGAGTAGGGAAAAATCCCATAATTTCGAGATTTTTAAAAGGCGTGTTTAACGAAAAGCCAACGAAGGCTAAATATGAAAGAATTTACGATCTAGAGCCCGTACTGAAAGAATTAGAGAAACTGTATCCGTTAGAAGACCTTAGTTTGCAGGATCTTACAGATAAGTTAGTTGTTCTTCTGGCAATAGTGACAGCACACAGAAAACAGACTTTATCGCTTATAAAGATCAGTAATATTCGAGAAATAAGCAATGGATACGAAATAGAGATTCCAGATAGGATAAAGACAACGCGGCCAGGGTCTTGTCAACCATTGCTGACTTTACCGACATTCGTAGGGAATCCAAAACTTTGCGTAGCCACTACTCTCGAGAGATATTTAGTCGTTACTAAAAATCTCAGAGAATCGATCGATTCGTTGTTCATCACGACTAGGAAGCCGTTCAAAGCAGCGGCAAAAGATACAATTAGTAGATGGATTCGTGCCTTTTTGGGTAAATGCGGCATCGGCGAGTCTTATGGCCCGCACAGTATTCGACACGCGGCCACGTCCGCTGCTTTCAAAAAAGGGGTCAATATAGCAGTCATAAAGAGACTAGCAGGATGGTCGGAAAAGTCAACAATATTCGATAGATTTTACAATCGTCCTATTGTCAAAGAGAACAGTACTTTCGCAGAAGCAATACTAGCTTAAAAGAGCGGATATTTAAATAAGCGGTTGTGTGCGTGCGCTAATTATACTAATAAAATAGTGTGCTTACACAAAGCGTATTCATATTAGGTATAGAACCTAGACCTGACTCTAAACATCTACCTAGTGATTTTTAGTGATCTCGAGAACGAGACACGATGCATAATTGTCCGATCGAACGAGCCCGCCGAAGGCGGGCGAAGTTCGGTCGTAATTATGCAGACGGTCTCGTTCGAGAAGATCACTACCCTCCCTTTCCATATATATACCATTTAGGAAAATTCATTGTTCCCACCCGAAGATTCATAACAAGACTTTAAACTATATGACAAGAAGATGGCGAACAGAGGATCTCTAAAGGAGGGACTCTCGTCGCTCGCTTCTTATTGGCTGAACATTGTGGTGACTCCTACGCGCTGGAAGCGGTACTACCTAGTGATTTTTAGTGATCTTCTCGAACGAGACCGTCTGCATAATTACGACCGAACTTCGCCCGCCTTCGGCGGGCTCGTTCGATCGGACAATTGATGCAATTATTATAAGGCCAGCATTGCGGCAACGTTTAGCTATTTCTTTATACATATAACAAATATTCTCCCATGAAGATGTGCCTTTGCAGAATGAATATAACACTGGTTGTTTCCACGGTCTTTGTCCATAAATGCCTTTTATCATCCAAACCTGAGCATGGTCTGCAAACTGTGGAATTCTATTGATGCCAGTATCAACTACTCCTTCTATGATATCGCTTGATTTGTTATAATGTAGTCCTGGGCTTACTTTCATTTCGTCAAATAATAAAATACAGTATTTTTCTCTATAATCAGTAAATTTTTCAACTTTTTGTCGCAAATTTTCGAAAACGCAATCTGATATACCGCAATTAATAGGAATGTTATGAATTAATTTTCTCAATGTCTCAGTACTGGGTAGACAAAAAATATTAGTTAGAAATTTATATAGTCTTGGACCTCTTCTTGCTAATGATAAAGCGAAGGCTTTATCCTCTATTGTGTACTGTCGTTTATATTTCCTTTTTTTTAAATTCTTAATATTGGACAAAAAAAAATGTTGCATAACTTTTGGCATTTCTGCGATAGCTGTGTTAAAACTGTTTGCTGCTAATTTTTTCATTTTTTAAAGACGTAAAGAAATTTGTTTTCTTTTTTGATTTCTTGCCATCTTCATCACAGATACAATCTTATCCCAGCAAACGAAAAAGGATTAAAAGATATTAAAATTTTTTAATACCTTTGAATCCCTTTTTTGGCGGAATTAGATGAAATTAGATGGGATTCGAAATGAGATGGTCCAATCCCATGGAATCCAAAAATCCTAGGCAGCCGATTGCCGAGCCTGTGCCTAGGCGACCGAGCGCCGTGATTGGCGGACAGCGATCCGTGCTATGCGGATGGCTAGCCCTGGTGAGGCGATTAATTCCGTAAGAGCGGCTCGCGCTGTATAGGCGACCGGCGCCGAGGAGGCGATCAACGCCGTAGGCGACTTGCGCCGAGGAGGCGATTAACGCCGTAGGCGACTTGCGCCGAAGATGCGTAGCGTCTGAGCGCTCTTGCCTTCGGCGACTGGCGCCGGAAAAGAAAAGAATTAATTAATTGTGGTCCCGTCGGGGACCTCCTTATATACTGGACGGTGCGGAATTTTGAACTCGAGAAGGTGCCGCGACGATGCGACGCCTAGCGGCATCGATGCGAACTGCCGGTAATGCAGGAATTCGATATATACATATTGATTTCCAAATTTGGGATTCAATGGTATTTATTTCATTGTCGGAATAGTCGGAATTCAATGGAGTTCAACACGGACACTTTTCAATCCCTATCCTGGCATTCAATGGTATTCATTTTATTGTCAGAATAGACGGAATTCAATGGAATTCAATACGGAAATTTTTAATTCTTAGTTTGGCATTCAATGGTATTCATTTCGTTAACGGAATCAATGGTATTCAATGGAATTCATGACGAAACTTTCCAATCCCTAACCTGGCATTCATTTCGTTACGTTTTTGTGTCGGAATTGAATGGGATTCAAAAAAGACAAATTCTTTCCAAAATAAGGAATTCCATGATATTGAAACTATTTCAATCCCTTTTTTGGACAAAATGGAATTCGGAAAGTCCTTAATTGAATTCCTGGCAATCCCGTTTTAATTCTTTTCAATCTTTTTTCGTTTGCTGGGAT
>JASTWP010003255.1:0-27263 GCA_030770255.1 Temnothorax ravouxi
CGCGCTGTACGATAAGAAACGTTATGTCATACATTACCGCAACCTACAGCAGTGCACGCGCCACGGCCTTTGCGTCACAAAAATTCATCGCGTATTGCAATTCGCTCAATCTCCATGGCTCCGCGATTACATCGAACTCAATACAAAATTTAGAACACTGGCCAAAAACGATTTCGAGAAAAATTTGTATAAATTGATGAACAACGCGGTATTCGGGAAAACGATGGAGAACGTTCGAAATCACGTCGATGTAAAATTATTAACAAAGTGGAACGGTAGATACGGCGCGGAGGCACTGATCGCGAAACCAAATTTTCACAGCAGGAGCGTGTTTTCGGAAAATCTGATAGCCGTTGAACTGCGAAAACTCGAGGTTAAATTTGACAAACCTATTTACGTCGGCATGTGCATTCTCGACATATCCAAGACATGTTTGTACGAATTTCATCACGAGTATATGTTTCCCCTGTATGGCGACATGTGTAGAATTATGTACACCGATACGGACAGTCTGATATATCACATCGAGTGCGAGGATGTGTACAAGAACGTCAAACGCCATATCGTTAGATTCGACACGAGCGATTACGCGGTCGACAACGCGTACGGTATCCCACTCGCCAATAAAAAAGTTCCAGGCTTGATGAAGGACGAAAACAACGGTGCGATCATTACCGAATTCGTCGGACTCAGAGCGAAGATGTACGCCTTGCGAGTGGATGGTAAGAAAGACTGTAAAAAGGCTAAAGGTGTCAAGAGCAACGTCGTAGCGCGTACTATAACGTTCGACGATTACATGAGGTGTCTGCGAGACGAATGTGAAATGACGCGACAGCAGACTTGCATAAGATCCGAAAAACATGAGGTGTACACCGTGTCCGAAACAAAAATCGCTCTGAGTCCGTACGATGACAAGCGATACATTATACCTAATTCGACCGATACGTTACCGTGGGGACATTACCGAATACCTTTGTAACATATATATGCATGTATGTATGTAATAGTATAACGTATGCAGTAGTGTATGTATGTAACGTAATATATATATAATGTAGTAGTATAACGTATGAATGTATGAATGTATGAATGTAGTATAACGTAACGTATTATGAGTATTATATTACAGTATTGGAAAGAATATTAATAAAGATATTACACATGTGTATTTCATATTTTTTACATACTTTATATGTATTTCATATTTCAAACATTTTACATGTATTACATATTTTTATGTTAAGAATAAAATGCAGTTTGCACGAATTAAATAACATTGTCCTTGTGTATCCATGAATTGTGCGATCCATCGAATCCCAGCCATTTAACGTAAACCTCGTCACCCCTTCTGCGCAGGACTTTCTCCACGAGATACACGTCCGGATAAGTCGCGCGATGCAACTCGTGCTCGTAGAACCCTCCAGTGACGGATTGTCCACGATAGTCCTCGAGTAGATAGGTTACGGGATTGGTACGCTGCACTTTAACGATCTTAAACACCTCGGTGGTCCAATTCGGCGTGTAACCCTTCTGGAAAATCGTCTTGTATTTGCTAACGCGTACCGAGTCGCCCGCTTTGAACTTTGCCGGACCTGCGATTTTTATCGCGCTGTACACCGTAGCCAAGAGTTTTTCGGCGATCGCGGGGGTAACGTCGACGGGTCGCATGCCGATGGTTCGATGCTTGCGCGCGTTGTAATCCGATACGAGTCGCGGCAAAGCGTCTACCCATTTGTAATTTCCGTTGAGCGTAAACATTTTCCACATGTCGTTCTTGAGCGTGCGATTGAATCGCTCGACGACCGATGCCTTCATCACCGAATACGTGGAATAATGATTGATGTCGTGTTTTCTCACGAGACGTTGCACGTCGGTGTTGTAAAATTCCTTCCCCATGTCGGTTTGTAGGTTACTAGGGCACCTCCCGCTATCTCGAATTATCTCGGCGATAGCGTCAGCTGTCTCGCTGCCACCTTTACCCTTGAGCGGCACGGCCCACGCGTACTTGCTCAACACATCGATGACGGTGAGTATGTAGTGGTAGCCTCCGTTGAAACGCGAGTACGGGCGCATCTCGACGATATCAGCCTGCCACAGGTCGTCGTACCCTCGCACTATGACGTGTCGTCTGGGAAAATTTCTTCTCGCCGGAGCGTGCAGTTCCTCGACGAGTCGTTGCTTCTCGATATTTATACGTCCATCGGATTTTAGCGATGTCATGTTTTTTTTGTCACCCGCTTGCCGTTTATAACTGCTCGTTAGCGATTCCTAAGCCGTTTATTATCCGTTTATTTTCGTTTGTTGTCCTTCAATAACCGTTCTTTGTCATCCGCTTGCTGTTTATAACTGCTCGTTAGCCGTTCGTAGCCGCTCCTTAGTCGTTCGTTAGTCGTTTGATATCTGTTCGTTAGTTGTTCGATTGTCGCTCGACAGCCGTCCGATAGCCGTTCCGGAACCGTTCGTTGTCGCTCGTTGTCGTTTTCGTTCGTTAGCTGTTCGTAGCCGTTCCTGTACCGTTTGTCCATTCTTGTTCGTTGTAGCGTCTGATTCAACGGTAGTCGAAAGGCGAAGCTCGTTTATCGCAGTCTGCAACGCTTGCAGATCCTTCTCGAACGCAGTTATCTTCTCGTCTGATTCTTTTCGTTGATTACTCAACATTTTAAACAAGTGATCAACGTATAGTTTATTAACCGCGTCACCGACAGTCTCTGGTTTCGCCACGCGACAAATCTTCCGCGACCTTGCGTCAAAGTCCGTACCGGTGCGACACAGAGCGTTATCGCGCACGAAATTTCTCATTAATCCGCTCCAACGATAGTACTGTTCCGTCCCGTCTCTTCCGAGCGATATGCCAAACTTGTTGATCGGCATTTCAATGACGATTGAATGGTTCGCCGACGCATGGTTTAATTTATAATAAGCCCGGCTTCGCGAAGTTCCTCGATGATCGACATGATCTCGTTGTCGTGAGCATTGTTGCCGGCGTGGCGCGAAGCGTCGAGCAATCGGAGACGATCCACCAGCTCGTTGGGGTCGTCCCAGTGCACGTAGTCGATCTTATTGTTGGTTAGCGTCATCGCGCGAGGCATGGGTAATCCCTTTCCAGATTTTTTCTTCTTGGGTTCGATAGGGAACAACGGTGAGATTACATTCCTATACTTGTGTCCCCTATTGCTCAGTGTTCGCTCGCGAGGATCGTGCTTGAATTTATGAGCACTCGTTGCCAACAGTATGCTCTTGTACTTTTGCATATCGTCCTCCGTGTAGATTTCATCATCGGGTATTCTCTTGAAGATCAACTCGTAAATACCAGGTGTGCCATTGTAACGTATGCCATCGATATAAATGTCATCCGCAATGTCCAAGTCAAAACGTTTATTGCCAAGCATCATTCCGTTACTGCCGAAATAAACGCCGTATACGTTGTCTAATACTGGACGGGCGCTCAAAAAATCCCCGATGTACTCTTGACCCAGTGGACCCAACTCTTCTTGCAACGTTTGTAGAAACGTTTCTCGGCCCTCCGGCGTTTCCAACTGCTTTCGTACGGACGTCGCAATCGAGTCGTCCGTGGTTTCGAAAACATCCACGTTTGCGAGTGATTCGGGAATTTTTTGCACAGTTCCCACCGTCGCGGACGGTGTGGAGGTTATCGGTAGTACTTTCGATTGATTAGATTTACGCGGTGTCGATGAGAGATCCAACCGGGAGTCTGGTCGCTTTCTCTTCTTTGACATCGCATCCTCCCAATCCTCCTCATCCTTCTCATCCTTCTCCTTCTTCTCGCGCTGCTGAAAGGGTAACGTTTCGATCCCCACGTCAGCAACGCTGTACGGCTCCTCTTTTTTCACCGAGATCGAGTTGTTTGCGATCTTTTGCAGCGGCCCGATGAGAGGTTTAAAGTGTGTGTTCAACTCAATGTCCTTCACGATCTTACCGGTCTTCATAGCGCGAAGTTTCTTACGAATCGAATCACTCGTTTTCGCAATCTCCTTCACGATCTTCTCGTGTTCACGAATATTCTCGCCCCCGTCGATCGCAACCATCGTGGAAAAAAGAGCAGAATGTCGATCTCTATAACGCTAACGTTTCACCTCCGACGAGGTATCGGCAACGACTGATCGCTTTTGCGGTACCGCGAACACGTTAAATCCTTTTCTGTATCGGCCGTTCGAAAGCGCGCTGTCCTTGTCTATCACTACGAATCCGTACTTTTGTTGCCAACAATCGTGGCACAACGAGCAAAATTCATTGTACGACATGTCGGTATTTACATGATCGTTGTACACGTGTTTCAAATTGGTACCATCCTGTTTAAACAGGATCAGCAGGTTCGCGTTGTCGCGTATCAAATGTTTAGGTATTCTCGCGTACGTCTGACAGAGATAGAAGGAGTCAACGCTCGAGTGCCTGCCCATTGAGAAATACTCTCTCACCGCGTCTTGCTTATCGCACGCCACGTCATCGAAGACGAAGATCGAGTTTGAACGCGCGTCACTCGGTGGAATGACGTCACTGTTATTGGAGAACGTAAAGTAGCCAATTTCGTCGATCGATGTCAACAAATTTTCCAGATATCGATATTTCGGCTGTTGCAACGATTTCGAGTACACGTACACGTTTTCGAAACGTACGCCGTGTGGACTTTCCAGCAAGCTTATCAAGACGTTGGTTTTACCACAATTCGAGGGACCGCAAATAATCGCGCGTATAGTAGTCGGTAGCATCGTACCATGCCTGCGTTTTTCCGCGTTGCCCCCCATCGACCGTAATCTGTCGTCGCAATTGGTCACGCGAATCGCCAACGGTTGTCGCACGAATCTCATTTTTTCCACACTACCGACTCTCTGGCTGACTCGAACGCCTATTTATAGGCGAGTGGAACCGCGAATCGCTCAGTAGCAAAGATGTTCGTCCTACTGTTGAGACCTTCCGATATTCGCGACTTGAGCGCCGAACAGCTGCAGTTTGTGCCGAAAGCCGTTCTGTTGCAAATGTGCAGTGATCACGTCCACTACGTGTGGGACAAGCTTCCGGAACATATAAAGGTGGATTTGGAGGTTCAGACCTATCGTCGCTGTTACGAACATCACAATCAACCGTGGCAGCGAACGCATGTCGACGGTCCCGCGCCATTGATAAAAAATTGCGGCGTATGTCAACGAAAAAAATTGGAAACCTGTTAAATCACGCGATAAACGCACTTCCGATCGAATTGCATATTCCCGGCTATCAGTTTTGTGGCCCGGGCACTCATTTAGAAGAACGATTGGCGAGAGGCGATCAAGGTATTAATCCATTAGACGCAGCGTGTTGCGAGCACGACATAGCTTATTCGCGTAGCAACGATCTCGTCGAGAGACACGCGGCTGACAATATACTCGCTGCGGAAGCGCGAAAACGCATTACCGCGAGAGATTCGACTCTCGGAGAGAGAGCTGCCGCTACAGCCGTCTGGGCGGCCATGAAGGCTAAGACGAAGCTCGGCATGGGCTTGAAAACAACGAAAACGAGGAAAAGGTTGACGAAAAAACGGATACTTCCGGTGGCGAAACGAGGCGGCGTAATACCGATTCTACCGTTGTTGGGGGTTCTCGGCTCGTTGGTCGGTGGAGCGGCGGGAGTCGCAAAGGCCGTGAACGATAACAAAGTCGCGCGGCGTCAGCTGGAAGAACTGAAACGTCACAATCGCGCCATGGAAGGTCATGGGCTTTATCTCGCTCCGTACAAACGCGGGCAAGGAGTGGCATTAAAGAAGAAAAAAAAAAAAAATCGCGGAGATATTAAAAATTCCCAACGGTGTAACAACCAACATACAATTGCAAAAACTTGCAAAGCGTATGCACATTCCATATTTTAGAGGTATTTTCATGCGTGATTCGTTACCGATCGGTGGTGTACGTCGAAACGAGAGCGGTATCGTGAACTTGGATGACGCAGCGGGTCCCGGTACTCATTGGGTAGCGTACGCGAAGAGAGGAGATCGAGCCATATATTTCGACAGTTTCGGCAATCTTCGACCACCGAAGGAATTGGTACTGTATCTCAAGAACAACGTGACGAAGATAGAGTACAATCACATACCTTTTCAACGATACGATCAGAGCAATTGCGGACAACTGTGTCTGCGCTTCCTACAGACGGTTGACGATCAATTTAAAGACCGCCGTCGCGCTGTTTGAACTCAGTATTCATTAAAACATGTCTCGGACATTCACGCTCACTGGCAAGAGTAGCGTCCTCGCGGTAAGCTACTTTCCCGCCGTGGACTTGAGCGATGGCGATTACGAGCTCGGCCTGACAAATTTTGAAACCTATTACACGATACCGAACGTGAATTCTTCAAACAATAAATTCTACTTTGATGACAAGGAAATTACCATTCCTGAAGGATCGTACGAATTGCGTGATATAAACACGTATCTAAAACGTGTCATTTTACGGGATCAATCCAGTAATGTCGCGAGAAAGAAACACGTCGGCGAAGATGAAGAATATCCGTTGATTATTCGTGCCAACAACAATACGATGAAGAGCGAGATCAAGTGCGCTTTCAGAATAAACTTTAACAAACCAAACAACATTGGATCGCTGCTGGGATTTTCAACGAATCGCGTGCTGGAGCCGCAACAATGGTACGAATCGGACGTACCGATAAATATTATTAGCGTAAACATCATTCGCGTAGAGTGTAACGTGACCGCGGGCGCGTACAGCAACGACAAGTACGTGCACACGATACACGAGTTTTCACCGAGCGTGCCACCGGGATATAAGATATCGGAAACGCCGACACAGATCATTTACCTGCCGATCACCGTACAGAGCATTACTGACCTAACGATTCGCGTTGTGGATCAGGACGGTCAATTGATTGATTTTCGAGGAGAAGAGATCACCGTCAGATTACACGTACGACGGCGACAGCGATAACGCGCGCGAGTGTATGGATGACATATGAGATGCTTGTGCTGAACGACTCGGAGCACGCGAGAAATAAGAATATCTTTACGGCAGCGGCCGACGATATCATCCGATCAACATTTGGTGGCGCTAAAAAAGAGACGAGAAAGAAGCTCACCGCATCGAACGTTGAATTTCTACGATCTTTGGGATTCTCGGTGCGAAATATCTGAGGAAGAATGGTCGATATCCTTAACATTGGAGGTGAACCGATCTTTGACGACAGTGTCGTCAAGATTGAAACACACACGTACAATCCGTACGCCAACACGACGTTTGGGCACAACGACGAGATAAGAATACCCATACAACAACAAGATTTATACACGTTGCCGTGTGAAAGTTTTCTCTATGTCGAAGGAAGATTGACGGTAAAGAAAAGGAATGCTGAGTCTGCGACAAATCTTGTAACTAATTGCGTGGCGTTCATGTTCGATGAAATTCGATACGAGCTCAACGGCGTGGAGATTGATCGCAGCAGAAACGTTGGAATAACCAGTACTATCAAGAACTATATATCGATAACGTACGACAAGGCGGAGATGTTGAAGAATGCTGGATGGGACATTGTATCTACCCGCTCGGAAGGATATTTCAATTTTTGCGTTCCGCTCTACACATTGTTAGGCTTTTGCGAGGATTACAAACGCGTGATTGTTAACGCTCGTCACGAATTAATTTTGATACGAGCGCGTAACGACAACAATTGCATTGTAGGAAATCCGGCGACTGAGCCGGAAATCGAATTGTTCAAAGTACAGTGGCGAATGCCTCACGTTACGTTAAACGATATCAATAAACTGTCCATGTTACGGGCCCTGGGGAGCGGACGATATCTTAGTGTCAGTTTTCGTTCGTGGGATCTGTACGAGTACCCCCTGTTGCAGAGCACGACCAAGCATTCGTGGGCCGTCAAGACCGCGACTCAGTTGGAGAAACCGCGATATGTTATATTTGCGTTGCAGACCGGTCGCAAAAATATCATGGCTCAAAATGCTAGCTATTTCAATCACTGTAAATTAACCAATATCAAGCTTTATCTAAACTCTGAATCTTATCCATACGATGACTTGAATCTAGATTTTGACAAAAATCGATACGCCCTTCTTTATGATATGTACGCACGTTTTCGTAAAGCTTATTACGGATACGATCGCTACGATACGTTTCTCACTTTGACTACGTTCCTGACACTTGGACCTTTCATCGTCATCGATTGCTCCCGACAAAACGAGTCTATCAAGAGCGCCACCGTGGATGTGCGAATAGAATTTGACTGTAAAGAGAACGTGCCTGCAAATACTACCGCCTATTGTCTCATCTTGCATGACCGCGTAATCGAATATTGTCCATTGTCAAACGTAGTGCGCAAACTCACGTAAATTGTAATGTCGGTAAAAAATTTCGATATAAGAAAGGCAGATGTATCGCGATGTGATACAGTACGGATCGTTTCTTCGTTGCATCATGATCGCGCCAACATTCGTCGATCTGCAAGGTTTCGTCGTCGGGATGAAATTTGTTGTGAAGGAGGTGGCGGTGCTGAGAAATGGGACCGTTCTGGCGCATTACATCTTTACGTGCCCCATGCCGTGGAATCTCCTCACAAAATCTGACAAATCGTGCGCTTCCTGGTTGATTCACAATCACCATGGATTACGATGGGAAGACGGAAACGTGCCGTACAGCACGGTGAAGCGTTTAATTATGTCGGCCGTGTTCGGTGAGGAAGAGAACGACAACGATGACGACGACGACGACGAAATACCGACCCTCGTGTACGTCAAGGGATGCCAGAAACGGGAATGGCTGGTGGATCTGCTCGAGAGTAAAGCGAGAAAAAACCTAAACGTCGAGACGTTGGATGTGGATTACGAAGATATCGAATCTTTGAATATTCTAGATGCCACCAATACTATGCGATGTGGAAAACACGTTAAGAATTGCGCGTTGCAAAATGTATTAAAAATATTTAACTGGTGGTTGAAACGTCAGAAAGAATTGTCATCTTTTTAAAAAATACATTTTATATATATGTGTGTAAATTTTACAATGTTTTATTTTCTTTTCCCTATTCCCATTAGTTGTTAGTGGTTTCCCTCTCCTAAATTTCCCACCATATCATAATTTTGAAGGTTGGGTGTTGACGCGTATACTTGGTTCATTTCCAACTTCTTAGTCATTTGTATGAATTTTTATAACTTCTACGTAAGCAGCGCTGACATTGGTGCTTGAAAATGTTGAAGGAAAGGGAATAATCCCTTCCCTTCCCTTATATTTTCGTTACATCGAAGAGTCGTACGTGGTCCTTACACATTCAGTCTTGCATCAGTTACTCGTGTGTGACAACGATTCGATTCTTGTAACCAACGACGATGAACTCCTCTGAGGGAAGCAGCACAAGTATGAATTATTACGTGCCGTATCCTCGTGAAAAATCGGGACCTAAACGCTATACGCCTCATGAAGTTCCATCGAACGAGCGCAAAACGTAAGTAGTACTTTATATAAATTTTTTAAAAATTTATTGTTTTTTAATTTATCTACTTTTATTTTTCTACAGTTTCAATAAATCGGAACCTCGTTATACGCCTCGTATCTTGGGCAGACGATTTGCCCTGACGACCACTGGATACAAATATTTGGATATCGGAATCAGTGTGGGATCTACATCCTTTGTGGAATTGATTCTTGGCGACAATCGGGGAAATCAGATCGTGCTTCCTCATGCAACGTGGACGACGATCATCGAAAGATGCATGGATATTGAACATCTCATGCAGTCGACTGTCGGTTCATCGCTATCTATTCGAGATCTAATTATAGAACTTGTTAAAATGCGTGACGCTAATATTGTAAAACTTACGTTGCGAGATACATGCTTATACATGATACCAGCAACTATATTATTTTTGTTTGAAATTGAACAATGTGTCGAACATGTGTATTTCAATTTATGTCAAAATATACAACAGGTTAGTAATAAGTATAAACATTTTGTGACAATCTTGCGACAAAATCATATCACGGATAAATGTCAAGCGAGAAAAGTACTGAGTGAGATATCCGACGGAAGTTCGCTCATAGATTGTGAACTATTAGCTTATGCTTTAGACAATATTGTATACGATGCGACATATAATGAATAAATTAATGTTTATATAATAAAAATAAGTTTATTATCTTTAAATTCTCCCAATTATTTCTTATAAAGGAAAAAACGCGAAGTGGGGGGACGGGAGCGAGAGAGACCGCGCGCGAATACTGAGCAATAGGGGACACAAGTATAGGAATGTAATCTCACCGTTATCACCGGTCAGCACTTATGATACCCGTTATCACCGGTCAGCACTTTAAAAATTTTGATTATAAAAAAATTTTTTGTTTATAAAATTGTTTTTTTCTCAAAGTTATCCCTGTTATCATCGGACAACACTTATGATACTCGTTATCGCCGGTCAGCACTTATGATAATCGTTATCGCCGGTCAGCACTTATGATAATCGTTATCGCCGGTCAGCACTTATGATAATCGTTATCGCCGGTCAGCACTTATGATAATCGTTATCGCCGGTCAGCACTTTAAAAATTTTGATTATAAAAAAAATTTTTGTTTATAAAATTGTTTTTTTTCTCAAAGTTATCCCTGTTATCATCGGACAACACTTATGATACTCGTTATCGCCGGTAAGCACTTATGATAATCGTTATCGCCGGTAAGCACTTATGATAATCGTTATCGCCTATACTGTGCATGTGTGAATGCATGTATGCGTGCATGCCATTTAAACTTCAAACGTCTCCATCTAATTTCATGAAAGAAATAGGGGTCTTCGTAATGTCGAAAATTTTGACAATTTTTTAAATGCACGCCTAAAGGTATTTTGACACACACTATATATAGGCGCGCAAAATAAAGAGTCAAGTAATAGTTATAATACTCGATAACAAATTTTTCACGTAAAAAAAATATAAATGTATATAATCTATACAAAAAATATACGCTTATATATGTATATTCTTTCTCATATGGAATCTGTTTATGGTACGTATGTGTAGAGGAAAAATAATAAGAATAATAAAATTAATAAAATGGTCATTTTAGTACGGTTTTATAATAAAAAGTACAATCTTAGAGAGAGAAAGAGAGAGAGAGAGAAAGAGAGAGAAAGAGTAAATAAAAAAAATGCTCATATATAGGTTGTGGTTCATTTGACGCCACAAATGCTTTGAAGCGTTCTTCTCCTTCTTTCTTCATTGAAAGAAAGAAAAAAAGAAGATGCTGCGAAGCATTTCTAGCGTCAAGTAAACCACAGCTATATATGAGATTTTTTTTATTTTCTCTTTATCTCTTTCTAAAATTGTACTTTTTATTATAAAACCGTACAAAAAGGACCTTTTTATTAATTTTATTATTCTTATTATTTTTCCTTTACACATACGTACTATGTTTGTTATCGAGTATTTGCGCGCCAATATATGGTATCAAAATACCATTAGGCGTGAACCTAAAAAATTGTCAAAATTTTCGACATTACAAAACCTCTATTTCTTTCATGAAACTATTGAAGTTTAAATAACATGCACGCATACGTGCATTCACACATGCACACACACGCATACACGCAGACAGTGTAGGAGACGACAATCGCTGCCCGTTTGTGAGATCGAGCCCGAGCCTCGACTTGCAATGTTTTTTCTATCGCCAGTTACGCACACAGAGACGCTCTGGCTATCCGTGTGACGACGCGCCGAGCGAGATTGTCATCGTCCCTCTTTCTCACTCTTACTCATACGATCGAGACTGCTCCGTCATGCTTTCACAGCGTGAATCTGAGGAACCAATGTTATACTTCCTGTATTGTGCTGTATTTTTAATATGTTGTACACCTCTCTAGTAATAAAAGATAAAGTAACTTGTGTCAATGCGCAATAGTTTACTTATAACATATAATTATTAATGTTTTTTATGTACATAATATATGCAGTCTGTAGAAGTCACTCGTAAATGATATGGGTGGTCGAGCGCGTAAGGCGACTGGCTGGAATGCTGGACGTCTCAAGTTCAATCCCCTGTTTTTTTAAAACTTTTTTTTTAACATAAAAGTATTAAAATAACTTATTCTGCAATATATAAAAATAAAAAATAATTACTTTATATTTTTTATAGTTATTCACATTTTTTTCCGGCAAAGCATATTTAGCAATGACATATTCGTCTTTAATTATTTGTCGCCTTGCTAAACAAAATGTGAATAACTATAATGAATATAAAGTTATTATTTTTTACTTTTATATATTGCAGAATAAGTTATTTTAATACACTGTTATGTTAAAAAAAAAGTTAAAAAAAATCAGGGGGATCGAACTTGAGACGTCCGGCATTCCAGCCAGTCGCCTTACGCGCTCGACCACACATGTTATTCAAAAGTAGCTTCTACGGACTCCATATATTATGTACATAAAAAACATTAAACAATTATATGTTATAAGTAAACTATTACGCATTGACACAAGTTACTTTATCTTTTATTACTAGAGAGGTGTATAACATATTAAAAATACAGTACAATACAAGAAGTACGACATTAGTTGTCTCAGATTCACGCTGTAAACGCATTACGGAGCAGCCTCGATCACATGAATAAAGCGGGGAACACACACTTCTGCACGACGCATAATACGTAAGCATAAGAAAATTGATTGGTCCATACACATGTGCATAAGGAAATAGATCAATCAGTTTTCTTATGCTTACGCATTATGCGTTATGCAGAAGTGTGTGCTCCCAGCTAAGAGTAAGAAAGAGGGAAGATGACAATTTTTCCCTCTGGCTCGGCGCGTCGTCACACGGATAGAGAGAGCGTCTCTGTGTGCGTAACAGGATCGCCGTGTCGTCACACGGATAGACAGAGCGTCTCCGTGTGCGTAACAGGAGAGAAAAAAACATTGCAAGCTCGAGGCTCGGGCTCGATCTCACGAACGAGCAGCGATTGTCGTCTCCTACACTGTCTGCGTGTATGCGTGTGTGTGCATGTTTGAATGCATGTATGCGTGCATGCTATTTAAACATCAAACGTCTCCATCTAATTTCATGAAAGAAATAGGGGTCTTCGTAATGTCGAAATATTTGACAATTTATTAGATGCACGCCTAATGATATTTTGACACATACTATATATAGGCGCGCAAAATAAAGAGTCAAGTAATAGTTATAATACTCGATAACAAATTTTTCACGTAAAAAGAAATATAAATGTATGTAATCTATACAATAAATATACGCTTATATATGTATATTCTTTCCCATATGTAATCTGTTTATAGTACGTATGTGTAGGAGAAAAATAATAAGAATAATAAAATTAATAAAATGGTCATTTTAGTACGCTTTTATAATAAAAAGTACAATCTTAGAGAGAGAAAGACAGAGAGAGAGAGAGAAAGAAAGAAAATGAAAAAAAATGCTCATATACAGGCTGTGGTTCACTTGACGCTTCAAATGCTTCGGACAGAGATTACAGAAGTATCTGTTTCGATGAAGCAAAGGTACCGTGATCCGCAGTGGCTCAGTGGGAAGATGCTCCGTCTGTCACCGGAGGGACTCAGGTTCGAGTCCCAGCACGGCAAGGATATGTAACCCCCTCCCTATTTACCCCCCTGAAAAAGATACGCCAAAAACGGCGAACCCGCTACCGGCGCGTGAGAGGATGCCGCCGAGGACGGCCACAATGACTCAATTGTTACAATTGCCGGCGCGCGAGAAGAAGACGGAACCGCTACTCCGGCATGTGAAACGGCGACAGCGACAGCGTCTTTACCTCAGAGCCACTGTTGGATATATTTTGTTTTCTCCAATTTTTTTTACAATGTAAAATTACTTTGAATACATTTTATAAATGTGATTGATTTTATCTTATTTAAAACAAAAAAATAAAAAGTAAACATACATATCGATTTTTTTTTAACGACAAAATGTATGAACTAATTATATTGAAAAAAAAAAATAATAATAATAGTTTAAATAAAAATGTACTCTTGACCCACTTTTCTCGCTAAATATTTCCAAAATTGCGATAGGACTCTAAGCTGAAACGGATGATAGCTCGACCAGATAATTTTCCCAAAACGAGCTTGATATGGGCGCCAGGTGCGTCTCCTCGCACCACGATACACAAAATCTCAATTCTGTCAGGCGTGAGTCTAATCGGTTAATTGCGGTTGGAAGAGGAGAGAGAGCGCAGCGCAATTAGCGCACCAGACATTAATAACAAAAAAATCAATGTATTTAGTGAGAAAACTGACTGCGCGCTCCTTCCCGGCCGGCGAGACCGGGCAGACATCGTCGTCGTCATCACAAACCTTTTTTTTTGTGAAAAACAAATATATCTATTATTACATTAGGAAGATGACTTATATTGGTAACACAAGAATAAGTGATAAATGTTAGTTGCTTTGGTTAAATTATTCTGATTGCGTACTTTTTACTTTTATAATAGTGAACACACTTAGTAAAATAAAAGAAGTTAAAAAATATTTCGCAATTGTATAAATTATTCTATTGTAAATCTCTTTTGTGAATTGACAATGAACATATTGTTGCTCAATATTGAATATAATATTGAAGAAAACATTTCCCTAAATTTCCTCTCTTGATGGCAGAGATCACCGGTTTTTAGAGGTTTCGGTTGAACAACAATACATGTTCGTTTTCAAAATTTACAAAAGAGATTCACAACGGAATAATGCAAAATATATATTTTCTTCTTTTACTTTACTACGTGTGTTTACTATTATAAAAGTAAAAAGTACGCAATCAAAATAATTTATCCAAAGCAATTGACGTATAATTTCACTTATCTTGTGTTACCAATATAAGTCATCTTTCTAAAATAATATAATAGATATATTTGTTTCTGTCCCAAAAAAAAGGTACTTATTGGTCAAGAGCGGATTTTATATACCTACGTTTTTTTCTATTTTTAAATCTATTTTATTACTTTATTATCTTTTACCAAATGAATATTTAAATGTAATTATAAGTAATTTATTTATTTAACAATTTTATTTTTTATTATCAAAATTTTCGATCCTGCCCTAATGATTTTTGTATGCGACTTTCTATTTGCAAAGCATTGAATTTTGCATGCAAGTTTCATGAAAACGATTCGAGAATCGGGCTCCAGGCGAGCGCTGAACGCACACGTACAGTCGATCACGGAAAGGTTGCAACACTTTTTTTGGATGGGTTTTGGAACGCACGAATATTTAGAGACTGCGAGCCACTGCGTCTAGGGAGCTGCCGTGACCAGCAGTGATCTGTAGTGAGAGGTTAAAGGTGGAAGCACATAAAATTGCAGGAGCCACGAGCAGAATGCAGTAGAGTCGCAGAAGCCATATGCGCATGCGCTATGGTATCTGGATTCTGCCCATGGCTTCTGAATTTTCAATCTACACAAAAATACATAAGCATAGTTTATGTAGATTGAAAATTCAGAAGCCATGAGCAGATTGCAGATACCATAGCGCATGCGCATATGGCTTCTGCGACTCTACTGCATTCTGCTCATGGCTCCTGCAATTTTATGTGCTTCCACCTTAAGACAGCTGTCAAAAGAGCACATACAGGGTGTGTATACATAGTAAAAGACATCTTACAGCGTAACATCTGATAACAGGTAGGAACAAGACGTCTTATATAACGTATACTTTTTACGATATTTTAATTTAAATAAATAAATAAATAATTAAATAATTAAATAAATAAATAAATAAATTTATTTAAATTAAAATATTTAAATTAAAAAATAGAGTAATTCCAATAACTTTCAAGTTTTAAATTATTTCTCTTACATATTTCGCGACGTTTGATAAGTCTATCAGTTAAGATATAATATGAGCTAAACGATTTGTTATCTATTTCTATACGTTGTAGAATTTTGCCAAAAGGACTGGAATAAGAAAAAATTTTATTTTGCAACAAATATTCTATATTTATATTATAAGTCAGATATAATTTGCTTTACAAAGATGCAGACTGTAGTAACCATCATATATATTCTTGCAGATAATATAAAGAAGAAACGAGGAACTGTCTCCTTGCGCAAACGTATATGGCACACTCTTCTGCGTGTTCACAAGTGGATGAGCATGAGTGGATACATCTCTTCATGGCTTTCGTGAACCATTTCCAAGGAAAGTCCCACGACCACCTGCAGGTTGAACGATAAATAATATCATTCAGAATAAAACACGAAAATTCTTCAGCCTATATAACTGGCAATAATTTTAATATTAATACAACAACGTATCGACCTCTACTTTGGGTCCTTATCAAGTTATAAGTTATTTAGCAATGATTGAATTGCGCGTCAGGTTTTGAATATAATGTTCGCTATGTTGTACTTTCTGACCACATAGTTTAACGATGATAATAAGATTCAAAACCTGACGCGCAATTCAACCATTGCTAAATAACTTATAACTTGATAAGGACCCAAAGTAGAGGTCGAAACGTTGTTGTATTAATATTAAAATTATTGCCAGTTAGGCCGACGAATTTTTGTGTTTCATTATTTTATCACTGGCGAAGAATTATTTTATGGATCATTCAGAATGTTTTTTCTAACAAACAATTGTCCAAGGTGTGAACAGATTCTCAGAAACTTATTTTAATCAAAATCCAAACACTTTGTCAAGCATTATAAAGCTAATAGAAAAGCGTAAAAATAATTTTAAAGAGGCCGTACTTATTTTTACAAACCGATTTGGGAAAAAAGAAAGTGACCAATTGATCTGATCAATCAAAAATATCAAATGTGACGCAAGACATATAATTATCTGCATAAGTTTTCAAATAATATTTTTTTTATTTATTATCACCGTTTTGTAAATAACATTTTATTCAGTTTTAATTATTTCTAATACGTCTTAATATTTTTCGAGTTCGACGAGTTCTGAGCTGAGCGTTGAATGGCGGCCGAAGAAGAGGACGACCACGACGACTCGCGCCGCCACGGAAGCCTCGCAGCAAAAAAGATCCGCGGGAGGCCAAGGCACGGGACCGAGCTCAGGTCGCCGAGACCGGCGCGAGAATGCCGTTCACCTCGCCCAGGCCCGGCACATGAAATAATGGCGTCGCTTTTTAATATTTAGTATTTTATTAATAGTCTGGAAGTTCCTGAAACTTAAAATTATCTATGACATATTACTGTTGTGCAATTAACAAATAATTTATATAGTACTAGCTGGTTACCCGGGCTTCGCCCCGGAGGACATGTGTAGTAAGACACGCAAATAGTCTCTCTCTAGCCCCCTCCTCTCTCTCTCTCTCTCTCTCTCTCTCTCTCTCTCTCTCTCTCTCTCTCTCTCTCTCTTCCTGGTCCTGGAAGAGGGCGTACTTTATAAGAGATGGGAAGCTCCAAACCTTAAGTCTAGTTTTCTCCAACTCCCTATACTCCCTATAATCCCTGCTTCTACGAATTTACTACTTAATATGGAGACGTCAGAGCCCGTGTCAACCTTGAAAAAACATTCTTTCCCATCAATTTTCCCCTTATAGCAAAAATGATTGAAATAAGGCTTAATTCTATTTTCATTTGAAATAACTTTATTACACACATTTGAAATAACATTTTTATTGTAAGAATACGGGGTATTGATAACCCTCGCCAAACTTACTCCGCTGAGTTTGACTAAATCGCGTTTTCCCTTTGTTCGGGGCACTCGGACCGGAAATGTCCGGTTTTCCCGCACGTCCAACACTCTCCCCGGTTGGCGCCGAATTTGCTGCCACGCCCATTTCCTTTTTGGAAATTTCCCTTCCTATCTGTCTTCCCCTCCTCCTTTCGTTCTTTGTCAGCCTCTACCTCCCCCTTTTCAATATTCGCGCCCTCCTTTTGCCCATCTCTCGCAGTGCTTTTAATAAATTTTTCGCGAGCGAACCCTTCACCCTGAATTATTTTTAGTGCCTTTGCTCTCTCGACAGCCTGACACAAAATAGTAATCCCCTCCATTTGTAACGTCCGTCTGATAAAATAATCAGTGACGACCGTTACGAATTGTGAACACGCGATCTTCTCGCGAATCTGATGAGGGCACTCGGGGTATGTGAGGCGCGACAGTCGTTCTATATCGGAACCGAGAGCAGCAAGATCTTCCCCAAATCTCTGTCTGCGGTTCGTGAGCGCGGAATAATAATTCTGCGTTAACCGCCCCTCACCGAAACGCAACTCGAGTTTCAATTTTAGCTCAGAAAAATTAAGACACTCGATGTTTTGTACCGTCTCCAGAATCGTGCGCGCCTTGCCCCTCAGGCTCGAAGCCAGCGCGACGGTTTTCGTCGCGTCGTCCCAGAAATTCGCTCGAGCAATTAGATTAAATTGCGAAAAATATTCTTGTAGTAGGACTGTTCCGTCGTAAGTGTTGGGCTTCAATTTATAGCCGAGCCCGACGCCTGCTCCTGTAGCGGCGTCACACGCGCGCGCGGTACGGATGCCAACTTCGTTCGCGCTCTTGGCACTCGAATAAACGTCGAGATCATTCTCGGCACTCGCTCCCGTGTCTCTCTCAAACCGACGTCTGACATTTTTGCTCGTGCCGCCCGTATTCGCGCTTCTCCCGGTCGGGCGCATGCCGCTCACACTCGCGCTGCCCGCGAACGCATTTCTTACGGGCGAGCGCACGTCACTTCCTAGCGCGCCGCCTGCGACCGTGTCCCCTTCGGCCGAGCGCACGTCACTTCCTCGCGCGCCGCCTGCAACCGCGTCTCCTTCGGCCGAGCGCACGTCACTTCCTCGCGCGCCGCTCGCGGTCGTGCCCCCCCCCCCCTCCGCACGCGGCCCGCGTCCCTCTCACCGTTCGCGTTTCGTACACTCGCGGTCGGGCTTCTCTCACTCGCGCGTACGTCGTTCACACTCGCGTCGGCCGCAGCCGCGTGCTCTTCGTGTGCGTCCCGCGCCCTTGTGCCGCCCACGGCCCGCGTTTCCGCATCCCCGGACGCTCTATTATTAAGGGGACTTAGCTGCGGTATGTCGCTGATGTTCGTCCCACGGAGACGTCGGAGTTCCTCCTCCTGACGGCGGATCGTCGCCGCATACTTCTCCTCCCTCCGGGCCTGCTCTACACGGAGCAGTCGCACCTCCTGAATAACGGCCTGGAGCGTCTCTGTAAGCGTGGTCATCGCTGACTTCGGAGCCTTCGCGGTGAGGTGTCTCCAGCCGGAGCCTCTTCCTCGTGGCCATGTAGATAACTTTGACCGTGCTCGTACTCGGGAATAGTCCGTGAGATCGTTGCGATCCCGGACGAGCCCCCAAAATGTTACGCTCGCCGGGCGTTAGCCGCTCACTCACTCTTGCACTCACACGCGACTCGCGCTCACTCAATAAATAAGGCACGTTATTTGTATAAAAGGAACTCGTTTAATAAGATTCGTTAAGATTCGTTTATACACGGAACTCGGGTCAACACGTCCGAATGTGACGGAAACCCGGAGCATAATTCGACACTCACCACAAGTAAACAACACAGCTGTCGTCAAGGGCAATTCGCAACTTCTGATACGAGGCGACCCGCGTGAGCGCACGGCACGGGCGTACAGCACGGGTGTAACAGTATTTTTTCGTCAGCTTTTTCCTTGTTTTTGTTTATTTTTTGTGTTTTTAAGCCCATTCCGAGCTTCCGCTTGGCATTCATAGTCGCCCAGACGGCTGTAGCGGCCGCTCTCTCTCCGAGAGCCGAATCTCTCGTGATGACGCGTCCTAGCGCTCTCTCGACGAGTATCTTGTCCGCCGCGTGTCTTTCAGCGAGATCGCGGCTACGCGAATAGGCTATGTCGTGTTCGCGACACGCCGCGTCCAATGGATTTACACCCGGATCACCTCTTACCAATCGTTCTTGTAAACGAGTTCTCGGACCGCAAAATTGATAGCCGGGAATATGCAATTCAATCGAAAGTGCGCTTATCGCACGATTTAACAGGCCTCTACCAATTTTTTTCGTTGACATTCGACGCAATTCTTTATCAATGGCGCGGGACCATCGAGTGAGTTCGCTTTCACGGTTGATTGTAATGCTTATAACAGCGACGGTATGTCTAAACCTCCAAATCCGCCTTTATATATTCCGGAAGCTTGTCCCACACGTAGTGGAGGTGATAGCCGCACATTTGCAACAGAATGTCTTTCGGCACAAATTGCAGCTGTTCGGTGCTCAAGTTGCGAATATCCGAAGGTCTCTACAGTAGGAACATTTTTGCTACTGAGCGATTCGCGGTTCCGCTTGCCTATAAATAGGCGTTCGAGTCAGCCAGAGAGTCGACATTGTGGAAAAAATGAGATTCGTGCGACAACCGTTGGCGATTTGCGTGACCAATTGCGACGACAGATTACGGTCGATGGGGGGCAAAGTGGAGAAACGCAGGCACGGTACGATGCTACCGACTACTATACGCGCGATCATTTGCGGCCCTTCTAATTGCGGTACAACCAACATCTTGATAAGCTTGTTGGAAAGTCCGCACGGTGTACGTTTCAAAAACGTGTACGTGTACTCGAAATCGCTGCAACAGCCGAAATATCGATATTTGAAGAATTTGTTGACATCGATCGACGAAATCGGCTACTTTACGTTCTCAAATAACAGTGACGTCATTCCACCGAGCGCGTCCAAACTCAATCTTCGTCTTTGATGACGTGGCGTGCGATAAGCAAAACGCCGTGGAGAGAATATCTTTCAATGGGCAGGATCTCGACTGCTTTTATCTTTGTCAGACGTATGCGAGAATACCTCTGATACGCGACAACGCGAATCTGCTGTTCTTGTTCAAAAGATGGTACCAATTTAAAACACGTGTACAACGATCACGTAAATACCGACATGCCGTACGATGAATTTTACTCGTTGTGCCACGATTGTTGGCAGCAAAAGTACGGATTCGCTGTGATAGACAAGGACAGCGCGCTTTCGAACGGCCGATACAGAAAAGAATTTAATGTGTTTGCGATACCGCAAAAGCGGTCAGTCGTCGCCGATGCGTCGTTGAAGGTGAAATATTAAAGTTATAGAGATCGACACTCTGCTTTGTTTTCCCGCGATGGCTGCGATCGACGGAAGCGAGAATATTCGCGAACGCGAAAAGATCGTCAAAAAGATGGCAAAAACGAGTTATTTGATTCGCAAGAAACTTCGTGCTTTGAAGACCGGTAAGATCGAGAAGGATATTGAGTTGGACACACACTTTAAGCCTCTCATCGGGCCATTGCAAAAGATCGTCGACAACTCGAGCTTGATCGCGGTGAAGAAGGAGGAGCCGGAAAGCGTCGCTTACTCGGGGATGGAAACGTTACCCGTTCAAAAGCGCGGGGAGGAGGAGGAGGAAGAGGAGAATGCTACCGAAGAGAAAAAGGGAACGATTATTTAGATTCCTGGTCGGATCTGTTATCGACACCGCGTAAATCTAATCAATCGAAACGATCGAAAGTACTACCGATACCGATAACTTCTACACCGACGCAAACTGTGCAACATACAAGTCCCGAATTACTCGCAAACGTGGATGTTTTCGAAACCACGGACGACTCGTTCGGGACGACCGTTCGAAAGCAGTTGTAAATGTCGGAGGGTCGAGAAATGTTTATAGAAACGTTGCAAAGTCACTTGGGTCCACTGAGCCGAGTTTATATCGCGTCTGTTTTGGCGCCGCACCGTGGGAAGAAAACTCATGTTTTTGGACAAAAATCTGCCTACAACAAAAAACATAACCGATTAAAATAATTTTTTTTTTAAATACTGGTGAATATTTGTACTTTCTCGTAGTACTGCTTAAAATTTAATAATTTCTATTATAACATTAAAAAAACATGTCAAAGTTAATCTTTTGCTCTTTTCGTAAAGGAAGCTTTGTATCTGTGAAAAACAATTAAGTTTTTTATGTTTTAAAAACATGTTTTTTGAAATCTTACAAGTTGAAATATGTAAAAAAACAACTGTTTTCATGTCTGTGTGTATACGCGTGGGTAGCACGACTAAATATCTCCGACAAAATATCTTCGACAAAATAACTCGGGAAAAATATCTCACGTCGAAATATTTCTCCGACACAATATTTTCGACAAAATATCTCAGAAAAGCAGGGGGGCGGAACCTACTGCCTCCACGCATACACTTTTCGCGCGATACAAGATGCCAAATGGGTTTACAACTTTCCACGCGTGGAATGCCCACGCATGTAATTTTAGTTAGCCTTATAAAACCTTAATTTTTTGTTTAGCGGAAAAAATGCTACTTAAGGTAAGAATTATGAACATATATATTATAATTCCCTGCATTAATATTCTTACCATTGATTGTACAGGGATATTGTTTCACGCTCGGTTTCACGTAGTCTTGTAGTGGATTGTATTCAACCGTGTATCGGCGTCGCGCTGCGAAGTGTTGTGATGTGTTCGGGCTGTTTATTAGTAAGCATTCGATCGTGTGTCAGAGCAGTTTGGCTGTAATTATGCCTCTGAAATTTGTAACTAGTCAAAAGGGAAAGCCTCTTCTCGTACACAATGGTTTTGTGTATTGCATTGATCGTGAAACTAAATCGAACGTTTCGTGGCGTTGCGTAGAATATAAAAACTGTAATTGCCGTGGGCGAATTCATACGAGCTCAAAGACACGTTCCGGTATGTGACATTTTATTGTGTTTTTTTGTGCTTTATAGTGGTATTATGATTACTCTTGATATATTATAGGAAAAATATTAGATGAAACGGAGCATAATCATGCCGCTGAGGCGTTCCAAAGTTGAAGCACGAAAAACTATCGAAAATATAAAGAAACGAGCTATACAGTCGGATGAAAGTACGAGTGCCGTCGTTGCTGCTGTTACCTCGAATGTGTCTGTCGGTGCGGCTGCTCAACTTCCGTCTACTTCTGCCCTTGCACGGACGGTACAGCGATCTCGAGCAAAAACTATTCCTCAGTTGCCAAATCCCGAATCGCGCGAGAGCCTGATATTACCAGATATTTTTACGCAAACCTTCAGGGGTGACAAATTCTTAATGTACGACAACGGTGGTAAAGATCGATGCCTAATTTTTAGTACTGCGGAAAACTTGACGAATCTGGCTCGTTGTGGGTTGTGGTTGGGTGATGGAACCTTTAAAAGTGTTCCTACTGTATTTGCTCAATTGTATACCATTCATGGCTTTCTGGCTGGTAAAATTTATCCGCTTGTGTACGTCCTGGCTCCTAATAAGCATGAGAGTACGTATGCTATAGTATTATCGTTTTTGAAAAGCGTTGAGTCCCGTATGAAGCCAACCCGGCTCATGATCGATTTCGAATCGAGCTTTGCATCGGCTTTTGCTAAATGCTTCCCGGACGCTGAGATAAGTGGCTGTCATTTTCATTTCGGGCAATGTATCTGGAGGAAAGTACAATCGGCTGGGTTGCAGGTGCGCTACGGGCAAGATAGCAATTTCGCCTTGAGTATTAAAATGTTGGTCGCGTTGGCTTTCGTGCCGGTAGACGATGTTATTAATGCTTTCGAGACTCTCACGCAATCAGAGTATTTTTCTGAGGAAAATGATTCCGTTGAAAGTGTCCTTGAGTATTTCGAGGCCACTTGGATCGGGTCGTTGGATCGTCGTAAGAGGCGCCGTTCCCCTTGCTTTCCTATCCATATGTGGAATTGTTATAATGCGGTCATAGGACAGATGTTAAATAGTGATAGTGATCATCAACAATATACATTTGACCGCAGGGAGCTGACGCCGAGGAGATGTTTTAAGAAAGGAAGGTATATTCAAAATTGCACACGTACGTACATATATATGCTGTCTTGTAAAAGTTAAAGAGAATGAGAAAGAGATCTGTAGCGCAATTTGTATTATACGCAAGTTATGCTAAAATATTAGTTGAATCGAGTCCATTATTATGATAGACGTTGATTTTATACCTTTATGGTGTCTGAAAATATTAATTATTCACGAAATTAGCAATAACAATTAACAAAATAAATTTTGGTAAATATGTAGTACATAGGCACCCCTCTCCGATTTCTTTGAAATTTTTTTCAAATTTTGTATACCTATTTTGTGTAATAAAAAAGATTCTGACTAAAAATCGTCGCTCATGTTCCGTTTGTTTCTATAATTAATACTTAAAATATCATGATGTCAATAAGTAAGGAAATAATAATTGAAACAACAATTTATAGATATATATTTGGCTTCTTACTTCAATTAGATCGCATTATGCTATTTACAACTTCAACATAGTATCTGATTGATATATTAAATTCAATAGAACAAATTAATAATAGTCCTTGCTTGCAGTTCAAGATATGTAATTGGTAATGCGAATACGTGACCCTAATTTATTCGAAAAAATGTTTTGGGGTAAAAATGTAAAGGATCACAATTAAAACAGACAACAGTTTGTGGTTTCAGTTATAAAAGCAGAGAATACTCTGTATTTATGCTTTCTACTATTCTCTGCTTTAACAAAGATTATAAGTTTAAAATATATTTTATATTATATATTAATATATATATATATACTCTCTAAATTTTTTGGAGTAAAATTTTCACTCAAATTTAGGAGCACTTGACCAGTTCACTCAAAAAGAGTGAATATTCGCTCCAATAGAGTGAATTTATTCACTCTAAGGTAAAAAAAGTAGATTTTTCACTCTTACTTTTAAAGTGAAGTTATTAGAGTGAAGTCATCACTCCAAACTTCACTCCAACTTGAAGTGAAATCGCCTTCCCGCTTCCCGCTTCGAGTGAAGTCTTCACTCCAACTTGAAGTGAAATCGCCTTTCCCGCTTCCCGCTTCCCGCGTGTTTAGTTGTTCCCGTGTAGAAATTTGTTAGGGATGGTTTTACATAAGGCTAAGGCTACATCTATTGTAATGTTCACCGTAAGCGGTCGTAACGCTCGTCGTAATCGCTATCGAAGCTCATCGTATGAGTTGATTCAGCATGAACTCTTTACAATTACGACGCTTGTCTGGCGTTACAACATAACCTAACCTGTCAGCTTTCTCGACGTGCGAAGAAAAATGTGTTTATAGATATATTGGTATAGATATACGGTTTACGACGACTTCATTGCTTACGACCACGATCAAAGCGTTACGATAGATGTAGCCTTAGCCTAACATAAGGCCCCGATTATTTACGAATATATTTACGAACACAAAATTTCATAATGATCCGGCACTAAAATCTCAACGGAGTGGCAGTATTCCCACTCCAAGAAATTTAAAGAGCTGGTTTCTGACATTCACCCGACATTAAAAAATATTATATCATATATCCAATTCAAAATTTTATTACTCTTTTTAAACTGAATTTGTTTCTTAAGATGATTTTTGAAAAATTATATATTTGCGCTGGTTGTGATATATGTAGACTATATATAACGCTTACATCAAATTAAGAAGTAGTCTACCACGTAAGGCAGTTGGCTCACGATGCAGAGGTCCCGAGTTCGAATCCCGCCAAGGTAAGTGTGTTTTTCAAATACGAGAAAATATTTATAATCATAGACTGCATCTTAAGAAACAAATTTAGTTAAAAAATAGTAATAAAATTTCGAAATAAATAATTTTTTTTTATGTCGGGTGAATAATTATTCAGTGAAACATGTCACTCTTTCTATAGAGTGAACAATCACTCCAAGTAAAAAGTGAATCGGCACTCTTTCGAAAAGTGAAAATTCACTCCATTTAGACTGGCAGTATTTTCATTATTCGTAAGAGTGGGATCTCACTCTTTTTGAGTGAGATTCCACTCCAAGAAATTTAGAGAGACCAATGGCAATGATATCTCTCTTATTCAATTACATATATGTAATTGAATAAAGTTGTAAATAACATATGATCTAGTAATAAGAAGCGAAATATATATCTATACATTATTATTTCTTTACTTACCGACATCGTGATATTTTAAATATTAATTACAAACAAACGGAATAAGCGATAACTTTCTTTCTGAAAATCTTTTTTACAAAATACAAAAAATTTGAAAATTTTAAAGGAATCGGAGAGAATGCCTTTATACTACATATTTACGTAAATTTTTATTAAATTAGCAAAAATTAGTCGCAAAAAATTACTAATTACGTAAAAATTAATAATATTTAGGTAAAAGTGAGTTACGTATTACTTACAAAATTGGTAATTTGCCAGAGAAAATCTTCTAGTTACGCGGAAAATTAGTATTTAGGCAAAATAAAGTAATTTCTTTTGCAAATTGATAATTAGTAGAAATAAAGGTAAATATGCATAAAAAGACCGCACTCGCCCATGACCTTGACCTTGACATATGTTGTCAAGGTCACCCTCCTGAGTGACCTTCAGAAGTTTTTAGCCGGCGGTCGTTATTCGTTAAAAAGTTATTAACAAAAAATGTTTGGAAAATATAGCATCTATTTTGAAAGATATAAACGACTAATATTACGTTTTTTTTTTAAAGCAGAGAATACTTTATTTTGCGAGAAAGTCGCTGCTTTACCAAAACACAACATTTAAAGCAGTAAATTGTTGATAAATTAAAGTCTTTTTGTTAATGCAGTGAATACTTTATTTCGCGAGAAAGTCGCTGCTTTACCAAAACACAACATTTAAAGCACTAAATTGTTGATAAATTGAAGTTTTTTTGTTTAAAGCAGAGAATACTTACATAGGTTAGTTGACGCGCTTTAACAGTATATATGTGTTTAAAGCGCGTCAACTAACCTATGTAAGTATTCTCTGCTTTAACAAAAAAAACTTCAATTTATCAACAATTTACTGCTTTAAATGTTGTGTTTTGGTAAAGCAGCGACTTTCTTGCGAAATAAAGTATTCACTGCATTAACAAAAAGACTTTAATTTATCAACAATTTACTGCTTTAAATGTTGTGTTTTGGTAAAGCAGCGACTTTCTCGCAAAATAAAGTATTCTCTGCTTTAAAAAAAAAACGTAATATTAGTCGTTTATGCCTTCCAATACTCAAAATAGCTGCTATATTTTCCAAACTTTTTTTGTTAATAACTTTTTAACGAATAACGACCGCCGGCTGAAAACTTCTGAAGGTCACTCAGGAGGGTGACCTTGACAACATATGTCAAGGTCAAGGTCATGGGCAAGTGCGGTCTTTTTATGCATATTTACCGAAATAAATTCTTTATATAATAATAATAAAGGCTCACAAGATTAGAAATTAATCAAGAAAAATGGAGCATTGAGCCGTAACAAGGTGTTCATATGCATACATTTCTAGCCTAACATACATATACAATATAGTCATAGTAGGTTCAAT